>JAVIAB010000160.1:72561286-72621286 GCA_032433765.1 Megaustenia siamemsis | reverse complement strand
GACAAATCTGAAACAAGTGCAACGCGTCAAATATTTGATCACAATAATAACATCAGATGGAAGATGCACCACAGAAATAAAAAGGAGAATAGCTCAGGCCAAAATAGCATTTCAGAAAATTAAAAACGTCTTCTGCAACAACTCTATGTCAATAGAAGTGAGAAAGAGAGTCCATCGGTGCTATATAGAACCAATTCTGACCTACGGAAGCGAATTACGAACAGTAAACAAACGAATGAACGACAATTAGGGACCACAGGACTGGGATTTCTCAGAAGAATGTTGAAAGTTCCCTGGACAGCTAAAAAGACCAACGATGAAATTTTAAAGAGGTCAACACAAAAAGATAACTTCTGAAAAACAGAAAGAAACAATCAACATTTTTCTGTCACATCACGAGAAGAGGAAAGTTGGAATACTTGGCTACGACTGGCAAAATACAGGGAAAGAGGGATTGCGGACAACAAGGAGAGAAGATACTAGATAGCTTGGAGTCATGTCATGGAAAATAGTCAACAACAGAATTCATACGATACACTGTGCATAGAAAATTATGGAAGGACGTGATCGCCTACGCCAACCTGTATGGCTCATGATGTTGATGATTAGGTACTCGGTTTAATCTACCTTAATTACAGTAGTCATCTGAGGAGAAAGAAAATCTCAGTCTAGATGGGGTTCGAAACTTACACTTACTCGATCTGATGCTAGCATCTTACCTGCTGAACATTATAGTGGAACGTCACAAAATATTTTTAAAAATATATAAATTAGAGATTTTAGCTGATACTTGTCTGTGGCAAGTGGTAACTCAAAGCTGAGGACGTTAATGACAAGAATGTGGGAAACAGAACATGATAGCGTCACAAATAAGCCATGTCAAAGTTGTAGCACACCCGTCTGTCTTTAGAGTATTCTCTTCCTGACATTATCCCGGTGTCTACTCAAGGAATTAAGTGTCCTCTTTGTTATCTCTCATTAAAAGAACGTTAAGTGCGCGTTAATGTCCTGTGTTTCTGTTTCCAGTAAAACTGTGATAGTTGTGTCTTTCGACCAAACACATCCGACTTCAGCACAGAATTTGTGAGTACAGGATTGCCTTCCCTATTCGACTCGAAAAAAAACTTGTCCAGATTAGAGAGGTTAGTATGTTACTGGAGGCACCACAAGGATATGGAGTAGGGTCTGGATGGTTCTAGTTCACCGTTCCTGTCGAAAGCTAGGCTCGCTGGCAGTTTCCAGCTCTGTTGATATCTGGCACCGTGTTATTTATTCTTTCATTTTATTTGTATCTTTTCCACAAAGTCCGCTTGTGGTCTTTTCATCATGGCTCTGCTGTAATGTTCTGTTTATCATGGCTCTGCTGTAATTCTCTGTTTATCATGGCTCTGTTGTAATGTTCTCTTTATCATGGCTCTGCTGTAATGTTCTTTTTATCATGGCTCTGATGTAATGTTCTGCTTATCATGGCTCTGATGTAATGTTCTGTTTATCATGGCTCTGCTGTAATGTTCTGTTTATCATGGCTCTGCTGTAATGTTCTGTTTATCATGGCTCTGATGTAGTGTTTTGTTTATCATGGCTCTGATGTAATGTTCTGTTTATCATGGCTCTGCTGTAATGTTCTGTTTATCATGGCTCTGATGTAATGTTCTGTTTATCATGGCTCTGCTGTAATGTTCTGTTTATCATGGCACTACTGTAATGTTCTGTTTATCATGGCTCTGCTGTAATGTTCTGTTTATCATGGCTCTGCTGTAATGTTCTGTTTATCATGGCTCTGCTGTAATGTTCTGTTTAGCATGGCTCTGCTGTAATGTTCTGTTTAGCATGGCTCTGCTGTAATGTTCTGTTTATCATATCTCTGATGTAATGTCCTGTTTCCTCTTCTTCCTCTTAAAGATTTATGATCGCGTGAATATAAGTTACTGGGTTATTGCAATGGTGGTGGATAACAGATGTCCAAGATATAAGACTAGCTAGTAGCATGGTTGTACTCGTGGCAGTACTCATGGTCGTACTCATGATTGTACTCATGGTTGTACTCGTGGCAGAACTCACGGTCGTACTCATGGTCGTACTCGTGGCAGTACTCACGGTCGTACTCATGGTCGTACTCGTGGCAGTACTCACGGTCGTACTCATGGTCGTACTCATGGTCGTACTCTTGGTTGTACTCATCGCAGTACTTATGGTCGTACTCATGGTCGTACACATGGTTGTGCTCGTGCCAATACTCATGGCACAACTCATGGTCGTACACATGGTTGTACTCGTGGCAGTACTCACGGTTGTACTCACGGTCGTACTCATGGTCGTACTCATGGTTGTGCTCGTGACAGTAATCATGGTCGTACTCATGATTCTACTCGTGGCAGTAATCATGGTCGTACTCATGATTCTACTCGTGGCAGTAATCATGGTCGTACTCATGGTTGTGCTCGTGGCAGTAATCATGGTCGTACTCATGGTTGTGCTCGTGACAGTAATCATGGTCGTACTCATGGTTGTGCTCGTGACAGTAGTCATGCTTGTACTCATGATTCTACTCGTGACAGTAGTCATGGTCCTACTCATGGTTGTACTCGTGGCAGTACTCATGGTCGTACTCATGGTTGTGCTCGTGACAGTAATCATGGTCGTACTCATGATTCTACTCGTGGCAGTAATCATGGTCGTACTCATGGTTGTGCTCGTGACAGTAGTCATGCTTGTACTCATGATTCTACTCGTGACAGTAATCATGGTCGTACTCATGGTTGTGCTCGTGACAGTAGTCATGCTTGTACTCATGATTCTACTCGTGGCAGTAATCATGGTCCTACTCATGGTTGTACTCGTGGCAGTACTCATGGTTGTACTCATGATTCTACTCGTGGCAGTAGTCATGCTTGTACTCATTTTCCTACCCATGGTCCTACTCATGGTTGTACTCGTGGCAGTACTCATGGTCGTACTTATGGTTCTACTCGTGGCAGTACTCATGGTTGTACTCATTTTCCTACTCATAGTCTTACTCATGGCCGTACTCATGGTCCTACTCATGGCCGTACTCATGGTCCTACTCATGGCCGTACTCATGGTCCTACTCATGGCCGTACTCATGACGGTTCTCATGGTCCTACTCATGGCCGGACTCTTGGCCGTACTCATGGTCCTACTCGTGGCCGTACTCATGGCGTACTCATGGTCATACTCATGGTCCTACTCATGGTCCTACTTATGGCCGTACTCATGGTCCTACTCATGGTCCTACTCATGGTCCTACTCATGGTCCTACTCATGGTCCTACTTATGGCCGTACTCATGGTCCTACTCATGGCCGTACTCATGGCGTACTCATGGTCCTACTCATGGCCGGACTCTTGGCCGTACTCATGGTCCTACTCATGGCCGGACTCTTGGCCGTACTCATGGTCCTACTCGTGGCCGTACTCATGGCGTACTCATGGTCCTACTCATGGTCCTACTCATGGTCCTACTTATGGCCGTACTCATGGTCCTACTCATGGTCCTACTCATGGTCCTACTCGTGGTCCTACTTATGGCCGTACTCATGGTCATACTCATGGTCCTACTCATGGTCCTACTTATGGCCGTACTCATAGTCCTACTCATGGTCCTACTCATGGCCGTACTCATGGTCCTACTCATGGCCGTACTCATGGTCCTACTCATGGCCGCATTCCTGGTCCTACTCATGGTCCTACTCATGGCCGTTCTCATGGTCCTACTCATGACCGTACTCATGGTCCTACTCATGGCCGTACTCATGGTCCTACTCATGGCCATAATCATGGTCCTACTCATAGTTCTACTCATGGCCGTACTCATGGTCCTACTCATGGCCGTACTCATGGTCCTACTCATGACCGTAATCATGGTCCTACTCATGGCCGTACTCATGGTCCTACTCATGACCGTAATCATGGTCCTACTCATGGTCCTACTCATGCATGGCCGTACTCATGGCGCTACGCATGTTCCTACTCATGGTCCTACTCATGGCCGTACTCATGGTCCTACTCTTGGCCGTACTCATGGTCCTACTCATGGCCATAATCATGGTCCTACTCATGGTCCTACTCATAGCCGTACTCATGGCCGTACTCATGGTCCTACTCATAGCCGTACTCATGGCCGTACTCATGGTCTTACTCATGGTCCTACTCATGGCCGTACTCATGGTCGTACTCATGATTGTACTCATGGTCATACTCGTGGCAGTACTCACGGTCGTACTCATGGTCGTTCTCATGATTATACTCATGGTTGTGCTCGTGACAGTAGTCATGCTTGTACTCATGATTCTACTCGTGACAGTAATCATGGTCGTACTCATGGTTGTGCTCGTGACAGTAGTCATGCTTGTACTCATGATTCTACTCGTGGCAGTAATCATGGTCCTACTCATGGTTGTACTCGTGGCAGTACTCATGGTTGTACTCATGATTCTACTCGTGGCAGTAGTCATGCTTGTACTCATTTTCCTACCCATGGTCCTACTCATGATTGTACTCGTGGCAGTACTCATGGTCGTACTTATGGTTCTACTCGTGGCAGTACTCATGGTTGTACTCATTTTCCTACTCATAGTCTTACTCATGGCCGTACTCATGGTCCTACTCATGGCCGTACTCATGGTCCTACTCATGGCCGTACTCATGGCCCTACTCATGGCCGTACTCATGACGGTTCTCATGGTCCTACTCATGGCCGGACTCTTGGCCGTACTCATGGTCCTACTCGTGGCCGTACTCATGGCGTACTCATGGTCATACTCATGGTCCTACTCATGGTCCTACTTATGGCCGTACTCATGGTCCTACTCATGGTCCTACTCATGGTCCTACTCATGGTCCTACTCATGGTCCTACTTATGGCCGTACTCATGGTCCTACTCATGGCCGTACTCATGGCGTACTCATGGTCCTACTCATGGCCGGACTCTTGGCCGTACTCATGGTCCTACTCATGGCCGGACTCTTGGCCGTACTCATGGTCCTACTCGTGGCCGTACTCATGGCGTACTCATGGTCCTACTCATGGTCCTACTCATGGTCCTACTTATGGCCGTACTCATGGTCCTACTCATGGTCCTACTCATGGTCCTACTCGTGGTCCTACTTATGGCCGTACTCATGGTCATACTCATGGTCCTACTCATGGTCCTACTTATGGCCGTACTCATAGTCCTACTCATGGTCCTACTCATGGCCGTACTCATGGTCCTACTCATGGCCGTACTCATGGTCCTACTCATGGCCGCATTCCTGGTCCTACTCATGGTCCTACTCATGGCCGTTCTCATGGTCCTACTCATGACCGTACTCATGGTCCTACTCATGGCCGTACTCATGGTCCTACTCATGGCCATAATCATGGTCCTACTCATAGTTCTACTCATGGCCGTACTCATGGTCCTACTCATGGCCGTACTCATGGTCCTACTCATGACCGTAATCATGGTCCTACTCATGGCCGTACTCATGGTCCTACTCATGACCGTAATCATGGTCCTACTCATGGTCCTACTCATGCATGGCCGTACTCATGGCGCTACGCATGTTCCTACTCATGGTCCTACTCATGGCCGTACTCATGGTCCTACTCTTGGCCGTACTCATGGTCCTACTCATGGCCATAATCATGGTCCTACTCATGGTCCTACTCATAGCCGTACTCATGGCCGTACTCATGGTCCTACTCATAGCCGTACTCATGGCCGTACTCATGGTCTTACTCATGGTCCTACTCATGGCCGTACTCATGGTCGTACTCATGATTGTACTCATGGTCATACTCGTGGCAGTACTCACGGTCGTACTCATGGTCGTTCTCATGATTATACTCATGGTTGTACTCGTGGCAGAACTCACGGTCGTATTCATGATTATACTCATGGTCGTACTCATGATTATACTCATGGTTGTACTCGTGGCAGAACTCACGGTCGTACTCATGGTCCTACTCATGGCCGTACTCATGGTCCTACTCATGGCCGTACTCATGGTCCTACTCATGGCCGCATTCCTGGTCCTACTCATGGTCCTACTCATGGCCGTTCTCATGGTCCTACTCATGACCGTACTCATGGTCCTACTCATGGCCGTACTCATGGTCCTACTCATGGCCATAATCATGGTCCTACTCATAGTTCTACTCATGGCCGTACTCATGGTCCTACTCATGGCCGTACTCATGGTCCTACTCATGACCGTAATCATGGTCCTACTCATGGCCGTACTCATGGTCCTACTCATGACCGTAATCATGGTCCTACTCATGGTCCTACTCATGCATGGCCGTACTCATGGCGCTACGCATGTTCCTACTCATGGTCCTACTCATGGCCGTACTCATGGTCCTACTCTTGGCCGTACTCATGGTCCTACTCATGGCCATAATCATGGTCCTACTCATGGTCCTACTCATAGCCGTACTCATGGCCGTACTCATGGTCCTACTCATAGCCGTACTCATGGCCGTACTCATGGTCTTACTCATGGTCCTACTCATGGCCGTACTCATGGTCCTACTCATGGTCCTACTCATGGTCCTACTCGTGGTCCTACTTATGGCCGTACTCATGGTCATACTCATGGTCCTACTCATGGTCCTACTTATGGCCGTACTCATAGTCCTACTCATGGTCCTACTCATGGCCGTACTCATGGTCCTACTCATGGCCGTACTCATGGTCCTACTCATGGCCGCATTCCTGGTCCTACTCATGGTCCTACTCATGGCCGTTCTCATGGTCCTACTCATGACCGTACTCATGGTCCTACTCATGGCCGTACTCATGGTCCTACTCATGGCCATAATCATGGTCCTACTCATAGTTCTACTCATGGCCGTACTCATGGTCCTACTCATGGCCGTACTCATGGTCCTACTCATGACCGTAATCATGGTCCTACTCATGGCCGTACTCATGGTCGTACTCATGACCGTAATCATGGTCCTACTCATGGTCCTACTCATGGTCGTACTCATGATTGTACTCATGGTCGTACTCATGATTGTACTCATGGTCGTACTCATGATTGTACTCATGGTCGTACTCATGATTGTACTCATGGTCGTACTCATGATTATACTCATGGTCGTACTCATGATTGTACTCATGGTCGTACTCATGATTGTACTCATGGTCGTACTCATGATTGTACTCATGGTCGTACTCATGATTATACTCATGGTCGTACTCATGATTGTACTCATGGTCGTACTCGTGGCAGTACTCACGGTCGTACTCATGGTCGTACTCATGGTCGTACTCGTGGCAGTACTCACGGTCGTACTCATGATTGTACTCATGGTCGTACTCGTGGCAGTACTCACGGTCGTACATGATTATACTCATGGTTGTACTCGTGGCAGAACTCACGGTCGAACTCATGGTTGTACTCGTGGCAGAACTCACGGTCGAACTCATGGTTGTACTCATGGTCGTACTCATGATTATACTCATTGTTGTACTCGTGGCAGTAATCATGGTCCTACTCATAGCCGTACTCATGGCCGGACTCATAGCCGTACTCATCGCCGTACTCATGGCCGTACTCATGGTCCTACTCATGGTCCTACTCATGGCCGTACTCATGGTCCTACTCATGGTCCTACTCATGACCGTACTCATGGTCCTACTCATGGTCCTACTCATGGCCGTACTCATCGTATTACTCATGGTCCTACTCATGGCCGTACTCATCGTATTACTCATGGCCGTACTCATTGCATACACGTGGTTGTACTTTATTTTAGGTTGCTTGGCTGGCAGTGTGCCGTAATGCATAGTCTCTTGTGACAAGGTGTCGAGTAACACATGTTCGACTCTGCTGTCTATTGTTCTTTGTTTGTTGTTCTTGTTATTGCTTATTTTATGGATTTTTCCCCCAGTGTTGTAAACATACATTTTACCGTAAAGTGATTCACAGAGCCTAATACACCCCTCTTATTCTTAAAATCGGTATTCTAGGGAAGTGGTTTCATTTCGTGCCATCAAGTACAAAAGTAAAATTTTAGCTATAGTCAATTTGTATGTGTCAATGATACTTTAGTAGTTAATGCTCGTAACGAACAAATTAAAGATTGGCAAATTGAAGAGTTTCGAGAGATGCCATTTTTCACTTTTAATCAAAATTTTTTCCTCTAATATTTTTATTTTTATGTTAAGGTACATCCGTTTTACTAGGAAGTAACATCACCTCACAGCAGCAGAACTTGAAGCAGCCAGCGGTTCGTAGATGATGGTTTGCATCAGGATTGGTGAATCAGAACCATCCAGACCATACTCCACATCCTTGTGGTGCCTCCAGTAACAGACTAACTTCTCTAATCTGAGTAAGTTAGTCTGAGTCGAAGAGGGAAAGCAATACTTACTCACAAATGCCGTGGTGAAGTCGGATGTGTTGGCCGAAAGGCATAAATATGACAGTTTTACTGCACACAGTGAAGTTATGCCCACTTAACGTTAATCTGAGGAGAAATGTTGAAGAGGGCATCAATTTCCTTAGTAGTCATCGGGTGAAAGACAGGAAGGAAGGAAGCTACACTCTTAGACGTGCTGAAGTCGGATGTGTTGGGCCGAAATCGCAATTATCACAGTTTTACTGCAAACAACAACGTGACGCAAACATGCCCAACTAACGTCCTTTTAAGGGCGGATGACGAACAGATGTGGTGCTTTAGCTAACGGGTGAGTGCAAACCAACAAACATTCTTAGAATGTATAGAGGAAAATAAAAACATGTATGTTTTAACTTTAATATCTTCAGTAATAAAGAAAAGACGATGGTCATATGTTGGACATGTGATGAGAAGAGATAATAACCGAATAGCAAAGCAAGCCCTCAGATGGGAAACAACAGGTAAGAGAAAAAGAGGAAGACCCAGGGAGACACTGAGAAGAACATTGATGAGAGAGGCAAGAGCAACAGGATTCGGTTCCCTCAATGAGATAGAGCTGCTTGCACAGAACAGAGACAAATGGCGAGATTTTATAAAAATATATTTAAAAGAAAACTGCTAGAACAAAAATTCAGATATGAGAAGGTGTATCTTGGTCTACGCCCTATGGGCGGCAACGGCACGAAAGGTCAATAGATAGATAGATGTTTTAACTTCCTGGAAAGACAAAAATGAGCAAATTTACTAAAGTATCGGCGACAAACAACTGTGCATACTGTTCACTGGCTGAAAGTGGTTAGCAACTAACTAGTTGTTTGACATCTGGATAAAGACGTCAGAAGTGAGCAAGATCCGAATTGACCTCCTCGCGTGGGTCTGGTCACGAACTAACCATTCCGAAAAAAGAGTATGTGTTAAGAAGGGAGGCAAAAATGAGCCCGACAACATCGATGCTATAGTCGGATGCTGAGGGTCGAAAGGCACATAAAAAAGAATATCACAGCTTGCTGTAAACCATAACACAATACGTCGATGTTCTTTTAAATATGATAAAAGCTGTGCTTTTGAAGAGGAAAAGAATTAAAAGAAGAAGTAGAAGAATTCCACAACACACACACACACACAGAGAGAGAGAGAGAGAGAGAGAGAGAGAGAGAGTAAGAGAGAGCGCATGTTAAGATGTCAGATTTAAGGGGGCAGAAACCGATACGTGACTAAGAATCCTACTAAGAGAGTGATTATCAACCAGCTTTCACATACATACCTCTTGATTGTACCTTTCTGGAAAGCGTACCCTTCTGGAGGCAAGGGCGCATTTCAGTAACAGAACTGAAACTGTCAGCGACTCATAGATGATGGGTTTAGCCAGGGTTAGTGAACCACAACCATTCACTCCACCTCATCTCGGTGCCTTTAGAAGCAGACTAACCAGTCTAGTCTAGCAGAGGGAGTAGGGATCGAAAAGGGAAGGCAATCTGGTATTTACAAATTCCGCGCTGAAATCGGATATGTTGGGCTGAAATCCATAAATAAACCATAAATAGACGCATCTACGCCCACTGAACGTCCTTTTAGTTACGGATGACGAAAGAACGATCAATTACTTCATTCATCGTGCGAACACCAGAACGAGAGAAAGAACTATAAATTACTTCAGTCATCGTGCGATCGCTAGAACTAGAGAAAGAACTATAAATTACTTCAGTCATCGTGCGATCGCTAGAACTAGAGAAAGAACTATAAATTACTTCAGTCATCGTGCGATCACCAGAACGAGAGAAAGAACTATAAATTACTTCAGTCATCGTGTGATAGCCAGAACGAGAGAAAGAACTGTAAATTACTTCAGTCATCGTGTGATGGCCAGAACGAGAGAAAGAACTATAAATTACTTCAGTCATCGTGCGATCACCAGAACGAGAGAAAGAACTATAAATTACTTCAGTCATCGTGCGATCACCAGAACGAGAGAAAGAACTATAAATTACTTCAGTCATCGTGTGATGGCCAGAACGAGAGAAAGAACTATAAATTACTTCAGTCATCGTGCGATCACCAGAACGAGAGAAAGAACTGTAAATTACTTCAGTCATCGTGTGATGGCCAGAACGAGAGAAAGAACTATAAATTACTTCAGTCATCGTGTGATGGCCAGAACGAGAGAAAGAACTATAAATTACTTCAGTCATCGTGTGATGGCCAGAACGAGAGAAAGAACTATAAATTACTTCAGTCATCGTGCGATCACCAGAACGAGAGAAAGAACTATAAATTACTTCAGTCATCGTGTGATGGCCAGAACGAGAGAAAGAACTATAAATTACTTCAGTCATCGTGTGATGGCCAGAACGAGAGAAAGAACTATAAATTACTTCAGTCATCGTGCGATCACCAGAACGAGAGAAAGAACTATAAATTACTTCAGTCATCGTGTGATGGCCAGAACGAGAGAAAGAACTTTAAATTACTTCAGTCATCGTGTGATGGCCAGAACGAGAGAAAGAACTATAAATTACTTCAGTCATCGTGTGATGGCCAGAACGAGAGAAAGAACTATAAATTACTTCAGTCATCGTGTGATCACCAGAACGAGAGATAGAACTATAAATTACTTCAGTTATCGTGCGATCGCTAGAACTAGAGAAAGAACTATAAATTACTTCAGTCATCGTGTGATCACCAGAACGAGAGAAAGAACTATAAATTACTTCAGTCATCGTGTGATCACCAGAACGAGAGAAAGAACTATAAATTACTTCAGTCATCGCGCGATCGCTAGAACTAGAGAAAGAACTATAAATTACTTCAGTCATCGTGCGATCACCAGAACGAGAGAAAGAACTATAAATTACTTCAGTCACCGTGTGATCGCTAGAACTAGAGAAAGAACTATAAATTACTTCAGTCATCGTGCGATCGCTAGAACTAGAGAAAGAACTATAAATTACTTCAGTCATCGTGCGATCGCTAGAACTAGAGAAAGAACTATAAATTACTTCAGTCATCGTGCGATCACCAGAACGAGAGAAAGAACTATAAATTACTTCAGTCATCGTGTGATGGCCAGAACGAGAGAAAGAACTATAAATTACTTCAGTCATCGTGTGTTGGCCAGAACGAGAGAAAGAACTATAAATTACTTCAGTCATCGTGCGATCACCAGAACGAGAGAAAGAACTATAAATTACTTCAGTCATCGTGCGATCACCAGAACGAGAGAAAGAACTATAAATTACTTCAGTCATCGTGTGATGGCCAGAACGAGAGAAAGAACTATAAATTACTTCAGTCATCGTGCGATCACCAGAACGAGAGAAAGAACTATAAATTACTTCAGTCATCGTGTGATGGCCAGAACGAGAGAAAGAACTATAAATTACTTCAGTCATCGTGTGATGGCCAGAACGAGAGAAAGAACTATAAATTACTTCAGTCATCGTGTGATGGCCAGAACGAGAGAAAGAACTATAAATTACTTCAGTCATCGTGCGATCACCAGAACGAGAGAAAGAACTATAAATTACTTCAGTCATCGTGTGATGGCCAGAACGAGAGAAAGAACTATAAATTACTTCAGTCATCGTATGATGGCCAGAACGAGAGAAAGAACTATAAATTACTTCAGTCATCGTGCGATCACCAGAACGAGAGAAAGAACTATAAATTACTTCAGTCATCGTGTGATGGCCAGAACGAGAGAAAGAACTGTAAATTACTTCAGTCATCGTGTGATGGCCAGAACGAGAGAAAGAACTATAAATTACTTCAGTCATCGTGTGATGGCCAGAACGAGAGAAAGAACTATAAATTACTTCAGTCATCGTGTGATCGCCAGAAGGAGAGAAAGAACTATAAATTACTTCAGTCATCGTGTGATCACCAGAACGAGAGAAAGAACTATAAATTACTTCAATCATCGTGTGATCGCCAGAACGAGAGAAAGAACTATAAATTACTTCAGTCATCGTGTGATCACCAGAACGAGAGAAAGAACTATAAATTACTTCAGTTATCGTGCGATCGCTAGAACTAGAGAAAGAACTATAAATTACTTCAGTCATCGTGTGATCACCAGAACGAGAGATAGAACTATAAGTTATTTCAGTCATCGTGCGATCGCTAGAACTAGAGAAAGAACTATAAATTACTTCAGTCATCGTGCGATCGCTAGAACTAGAGAAAGAACTATAAATTACTTCAGTCATCGTGCGATCGCCAGAACGAGACAAAGAACTATAAATTACTTCAGTCATCGTGCGATCGCTAGAACTAGAGAAAGAACTATAAATTACTTCAGTCATCGTGTGATGGCCAGAACGAGAGAAAGAACTATAAATTACTTCAGTCATCGTGCGATCGCCAGAACGAGACAAAGAACTATAAATTACTTCAGTCATCGTGCGATCGCTAGAACTAGAGAAAGAACTATAAATTACTTCAGTCATCGTGTGATCGCCAGAACGAGAGAAAGAACTATAAATTACTTCAGTCATCGTGCGATCGCTAGAACGAGAGAAAGAACTTATCAGCTACCAAACGAAATGTCTCAAACACATGATGATTCCCACGTTAAGAAGAGTCTGCCGACTACAACAAACCAAGCATATGGATACCTTAAAGTGTACTGGATATTTTCTTTCTGTGCTGGACATGGTTCATTTCTTGGTGTTTCATTGCTAGCCAAGGCTCATATCTTGGCTTGTGTGTGTGTGTGTGCTGGCCATGGCTCATATCTTGGTGTGTGTCATGTTAGTCATATCTCATATTTTGGAGTGTCCGTGTTAATCATGTCTCATATATTTAAGTGTGTATGTGTTTAGTCATATCTCATATCTTAGTGTGTATCTGTGTTAGTCATGTGTCATATCTTTGTGTGTGCATGTTTGGGCTAGTGATATCTCATATCTCTGTGTGTATGTTTATGTATGTCACATCTCATATCCTTGTGTTTGCATGGCTATGCTAGTCACATCTCATATCATTGTGTGTGCCTATCTATGTTGGTCATATCTCATATCTTTGTGTGCATGTCCATGTTAGACATGTGTAATTTCTTTGTGGGTGCATGCCTATGTCAGTCAGATCTCATATCTTTATGTACATGTTTATGTTAGTCAAGTGTCATATATCTTGATGTATGTCAGTGTTAGTCATGCCTCGTATCGCTATGTGCATGTCTGTGTTTGTCACCTCTAGTGACTCGGGCAGATGGTGCTCGTAACCTGGGAGGGCCGACCATCTAAGGGCAGAATCCCCCTACAGAAAAGATCACCTGCTGCCTTGCAGGAAGATTGGGGACAATCAAAGGCTAGGGAAAGCAAACCTGAATAAAATGCTGGCTGAAATCGGATGCACTGGGCCACTGGCGCAGAACACAGTGCAACGTTTTTAACGGGTGTTCAATCAGAGTGGATCTGGCAGACTCTAATTGTGATGTTCTGTTTGTAACACACCTAACCTGACAGCTGAGTTCATGTGAGGAGCTGGAATCCTACTCTGATTGGGTCCTGATCGCAAAGAGAGAAGAGAAGAGAAGAAACACATGATCGAAATCACTTACTTCAACAAAATTAGAAGTGACGAACTATGTAGACAGGGATAATCACCATAACAGAATATATAAAGAAGTAAAAATGAAGTTGGCGGTCTAACAAGACATAAATAATTAAACATGATAAACATAATCATCAATAAATCGACAGAGATGGTGTCGCCGAAAATAAAAGTATTATGGAGAAATGAAATACCAGACAAGGCTAAGATGCTTAAGGGGGAAACCAAAGAGCCGAAGAATTCAAACTATCTTTATGACTCTTTCACTACATCTCTCTGTTAATATAACTTTTATATTTTTTCATTTCCCCTCTCTACCTCTCTCTCTCGTAAATGAATTTAAATATCTGGGAACAATGTTAACCTCAGATGGGAGATGTATAACAGAGGTGAGATGCAGAATAGCTCAGGCAAAAGCTTTGCAAAAAATTAGGAAGATACTGTGCAATCCATTTTTGACAATAGAAACAAGAAAAAAGGTTCTTTAATGTTATGTAGAGACAGTCTTAACATATGGATGTGAATCATGGACAAAAGAACAACACATAAGAAAATCACTGGAGCAGCCTCCATAGAAATATTGTTTTACGGGAGAATGTTGAGAATAGCATGGACAGCTAAGAAGAGTAATGAGAATGTTCTGAAAGAGGTCAAAGCAAAAAGAGAGCTAATTTCCAATATTAGGAAGAATCAATCATCATTTTTTGGCCATGTAATGAGAAGGGAACAACTGGAATATATTGTAACAACTGGGAAAATTGAGGGACGAAGAGATAGAGGAAAGCAAAGAGAAAAGATTCCAGACAGCTTAAGAGAATGGCTTGGCAGAAGGTCAACAACAGAAGTGATAAATAACTGTCAAGATTGAGAGTTTTGGAGAGACATGATCACCTACGTCAGCAGGCATGGCACTTGATGATGATGATGATGGTGATGATGACCTCTCTCTCTCTCTCTCTCTCTCTCTCTCTATCTATCTATCTCTCTCTCTTTCTCTCCTTTAAACACAGAAAGGCAAATGGGACAGGAATAAAAGATGTACAAGCCAAAGTAGATTTCAGTAGAATAAATATTAATCTAAGACTCAAGAACTATTAGAACAATGACCACTACAGAAATGAAGTGTGTCAGACGCTTGACAGGAAACAGGGTGAGAGGTAAAATCAGAAATGAATGTTTACGAAAAAGATTAGTAACGAAACCAGTTATTGAATATATAAAGCAACAACAGATCAAGTGGTTCGGGCACGTGATAGGACATCAAGAGCTAAATCTAATACAACGAGTTAGCAACAAACGATAGAACACAAGGCCAAGACATCGACCAAGAAAAAAGATGGATAAACAGAATACTAGAAACGCTCGGGGGTATAACAGCAGGAGAGACCAATAGAAGAGCAGGAAACTACGAACCGTATCTGTCCTTGAAGTCGTAAGGCAAATGAGGAAGGAAAGAAAGAAATAAAGAAATATTATTCTTATCCTTTCTATCAAATCCGCATGTGTTCTCTTTATCATGACTTTGCTACTGTAATATTATGTTTTCTTATGTTCTTCTTACAGACTTATGGTCACGTGGACGTAATATACCGTACTGTTCCCATGACGGGTATAGGAAATGGCTCTGATATATATATATATATTATAAAGGCATCGAATGGATACAAGAAGACCATTTGGAGGACCTCGACTTTGCTGATGACATACTCCTCATCAGCAGTCAGGTAAAAACGATGCAGGATAACACAAATGAACTATCATCAGCAAAATTGGGCTTGAGATCAATCATGAAAAGACTAAAGTCATGAAAAGCTTAATTCCAACAGATGACAGATTATACATGGAAAACAAACCAGTGGAAGAGATCGACCACTTTATCTATCTTGGAAGTCACATTGATCGAGAAGGGGATACGAGCAAAGAAATTAGAATCAGAATAACTAAAGCAGCAATGTCTTTCAGAAGCCTTGTAAAGTTGTGGAAATCAAAACTCATCAGCACAAGCACAAAACTTAGACTATTCAAATCAAATGTACTATCAACCCTTACGTATGCGTGTGAGAGCTGGAAAACAACAAGAGACATAGAAACAAAGTTGAATGCATTAGAAAATAAATGTCTAAGGAAAATACTTGGTATAGCGTGGAACGAATTCAAAACAAACGAGGAAATTAGAGAAATCGCCAATCAACCACTAATATCTTCAGTAATAAAGAAAGACGTTGGTCATATGTTGGACATGTGATGAGGAGAGATAATAACCGAATAGCAAAGCAAGCCCTCATGTGGGAAACAACAGGTAAGAGAAAAAGAGGAAGACCCAGAGAGACACTGAGAAGAACATAGATGAGAGAGGCAAGAGCAGCAGAATTCGGCTCCCCCAATGAGATAGAGCTGCTTGCACAGAACAGAGACAAATGGCGAGATTTGATAAAATATCTTTAAAAGAAAACTGCTAGAACAAAAATTCAGATGAAGGAGTATCTTGGTCTACGCCCTATGGGCCGGCTACGGCTCGAAAGGCCAATAGATAGATAGATATATTAGGCGTTTTCCAGCTTTTACCTCTGACCAAGTCCCCAGAGACTAGGAACTCAATTTTGCGTGTTAATCTATTTTTCAATGTTAGCTGTGCGCACATGTGTCTCTCGCCGCACAGGCAGATAACTCCGTCTTCGGAGGAGACTCGTATTTTTTTTTCCGTCCATGAGTAATTGATGTTTCAAGCCGTGCCTCACTGCTGAGACATGGGGTGGTTGCCGCAGAGAGAAATCATAAATAGATAAAAATCCCAACTGGTGCATCAGGGATTTGAACCCACAACCTCAGGTCGTGGTATAAAACTAGCCAGTCGCATCGCCGTAGTCGTGTTTGTGTCCTGGGGAGTGGAGGAGTTCTACTTCTTCTTCTTCTTCTTTATCTTCTCATTTGCCTTTCAGCGTCAAGGGGAGATATATTTTGGTGTTTTTTTCCTCTTCTGTTGACCTCTCCTGCTGTTGTGTTTCCTAGTGTTTCTAATATTCCATTATTTCATTTTTTTTACGTGTTCGGCTCATGAGTCTGGTGTTCTCGCAACGTTTATTAACGGCTCTTTGTGTTGTCTTTTTATCTTCCTGCATTATCACGTGGCCAAATCACTTTATCTATTGTTACTTTATGTATTCTACAGCGGGAATTATTCCTAGCTTTTTTCTCAGTTCCTCATTTTTGATTATACCTCTCAGGCTGGTTCCTGTCATTCGTCTGACACATTTCTTCTCGGTAGAGGTTATGTTTCTTATTGTTCTTGCATCTCAAATCCAAGTCTGGTACCGGTAGCACAACGTTGGGATGAAGATTGTATAGTACCAGTTTGCCTCTAGAGTGATTTTCTTATTCGACTATAGTGGTGACAGCTGTCCAATGATTTGACAAGCTTTTTTGCATCTTGAGCCGATTTCTGCTGTTTGAGAATTGTCGTTTGTCACTTCCTTGATATTTCAATTATTCCACATGTTTTAGTTGAGGAATCTCTGTTTACGGTAAAATGGATTTTGTTTAGTGTAGTTTAGTTTAGTTTAATTTAGTTTAGTTTAGCTTAGCTTAGCTTAGCTTAACTAAGCTTAGCTTAACTTAGCTTAGCTTAGCTTAACTTAGCTCAGCTTAGCTTAGCTTAGCTTATTTACGTTTAGTTTAGTTTAGTTTAGTTTAGTTTACGTTTAGTTAATTTAGTGTAATCTACAAAATCATCTTCATTACACAACATACAACTCCATATTGCTCAGAACTCTTCAGCACGTCCCCCACTGTCAGGCACACCTACCACACCCTAGAGAAAGGATCGAAGATGGCACCAGCCTAGATGCACGAACTCCGTTGCACTCCACCCCCCCCCCAAAAAAAAAAAAAAAACAACTTCCTTAGTAGCAACTTACGACATTTGTGGCAGATGACTATCTTCTTTTCTCCTCTGGCCGTTGTTTGGGCCGCGATAGCCATACAGGTAGAACCTTTAGCCTACCTTTAGCCTACCTTTAGCCTACCTTTAGCCTACCTTTAGCCTACCTTTAGCCTACCTTTAGCCTACCTTTAGCCTACCTTTAGACTACCTTTAGCCTACATTTAGCCTACCTTTAGCCTACCTTTAGCCTACCCTGTAGTAAAGTTCAACCATCACCATCGTGCAGCATAAAAATAAAGAAGACAAATCTGAAACAAGTACAACGTTTCAAATACTTGGTCACAATAATGACATCAGGTGAAAGATGCACCACAGAAATAAAAAGCAGAATAGCTCAGGCCAAAAGAGCATTTCGGAAAATGAAAAATATATTATGCAACAAGACTATGTCAATAGAAGTGAGAAAGAGAGTCATCGGTGCTATATAGTAACCAATTCTGACCTATGGAAGCGAATCATGGACAGTAGACAAACAAATGAAAAGACGATTAGAGGCCACAGAGATGGGATTTCTTAGAAGAATGTTGAAAGTTTCATGGATAGCTAAAGAGACCAATGAGGAAGTTCTCAAAGAGGCCAACACAAAAAGGGAGCTCATAAGAAAGAGCAGAAAGAAGCAATGAACATTTTTTGGGCACATCATGAGAAGAGGAAAGTTGGAATACTTGGTTACAACTGGTAAAATAAAAGGAAAGAGAGATCGCGGACGACAAAGAGAGAAAATACTGGATAGCTTAGTGTCATGGCATGGAAAACAATCAACAACAGAACTGATACGATGCACTGTAGATAGAAGATGATGGAAGAACATGATCGCCTACATTAACCGGTATGACACATGATGATGCTGTAGTAATGTTCTTTTTTCAACATTTCACCTTTTTGCGCCTAATCTGTTAAAAAAAAAACTTCTGCGTGGAATTGTTCTAATTTTTTAAAAAATCTGTTTTCAGGGACGAACATTTAACATATGTATAAATAAACATTAATAAGTGCTTCAGTTAGAAGTGATAGCGTCATGTGCGGTTGCCACGGTGACACCCCGTTTAAAGGGGATTAACTGTTAAAAAAAAATATTAATCCCTTTGAACTGGTTTTACTCGAAGGCTATTCTTCATTTTAATAAAAACGGTACCCCCCCCCACCACGCCCCCCCCCTTTTTTTAAACTTGTATTCTTCTCATCTATTCTTGTTTCTTCTCTGGTGCTGTTCTCACTGGCGTAGGCGATCATGTGTTTACCAGAACTCTTTGTTCCAGGAATTGTTTATAAATCTACTGCCGTGTCTATCCTGGTTGCTAGGTAACAGAATTCGCTCCCCTCTCCAGCACTAATCTAAAACGCAGACTCGAGCTATTTTCTTCCGTTTCTTAGTTTTCCCCTTTCTCTTCAGTCTTCATCCTTTCTTTCTCTCTGCCATTTGCTTAATGGGTAAGCGATGCTCATGGTTTATTCTTTTTCCGCTCATTTTTTCGTTCCTTCCCGCTTTTTCACTAACAAACAATCCAGGAATCAGCAAACGATTACAGCATACAAAATCGCTTGCCGCGACCACCCATGTTGCTGTGTATTTCTGCCAGCTCAGTTTCACCTTGTCGTCTGCATGGAGTCCATTTTGATAGTTAAGTGTTTCTCGTTTGGTATGAGTTTAATTCTTAACTTTCAAGCGGTTCCATTTGTGTCTATTCTTTGTTGGTGGGCTTCATTTATCACTTGCTTTGTTTCCTGTAAGCATGGGGGTTAGACAAAATGATGGCAGTATAATAATTAGATAACTTTGTAGCTATCTGTAATTATCTTTTTTTTTTAAGTTAAAAAGAAACGAAATAATAGGATGAGAAGAAAAAAAAATGAACAATGTTATGGGAAGTCAAGGCGTCATCATCAGCCAGCGAATCATAGCTGATGGTTTCATCAAGGATCTGTGAACCAGAACCATCCAGACTCTACTCCATCTCTTCGTGGTACCCTCCGTTAGTTATAGTTGACTGTAGTAGCCACCGTCAGTCATAGTTGACTGTAGTAGCCACCGTCAGTCATAGTTGACTGTAGTAGCCACCGTCAGTCATAATTGAGTGTAGTAGCCTCCGTCAGTCATAGTTGACTGTAGTAGCCACCGTCAGTCATAGTTGACTGTAGTAGCCACCGTCAGTCATAGTTGACTGTAGTAGCCACCGTCAGTCATAGTTGACTGTAGTAGCCACCGTCAGTCATAGTTGACTGTAGTAGCCACCGTCAGTCATAGTTGACTGTAGTAGCCACCGTCAGTCATAATTGAGTGTAGTAGCCTCCGTCAGTCATAGTTGACTGTAGTAGCCACCGTCAGTCATAGTTGACTGTAGTAGCCACCGTCAGTCATAGTTGACTGTAGTAGCCACCGTCAGTCATAGTTGACTGTAGTAGCCACCGTCAGTCATAGTTGACTGTAGTAGCCACCGTCAGTCATAGTTGACTGTAGTAGCCACCGTCAGTCATAGTTGACTGTAGTAGCCACCGTCAGTCATAGTTGACTGTAGTAGCCTCCGTCAGTCATAGTTGACTGTAGTAGCCACCGTCAGTCATAGCTGACTGTAGTACCCTCCGTCAGTCATTGTTGACTGTAGTAGCCACCGTCAGTCATAGTTAACTGTAGTAGCCACTGTCAGTCATAGTTGACTGTTGTACCTTCGTCAGTCATAGTTGACTGTAGTACCCTCGTCAGTCATAGTTGACTGTAGTACCCTCGTCAGTCTTAGGTGACTGTAGTACCCTCGTCAGTCATAATTGACTGTGGTACCCTCGTCATTCATAGTTGACCATGAATTTTGCAGCTCCCCCCGGCGAAATTACTTTTTTCATGTCTTTCGCCGTGTCTTCTCTCTCTCTTTCTCTCTCTCTCTGTCTCTCTCTCTCTCTCTCTTTTCTCTCTATGAATCTGGCTGCTTCTTATTTGAGTTGGAGCTTTAGAGTGTGTTTCTAAAGATTGCGGTCTGCAACTATCTCTTCCCATGCTGTAGGGTTGATGTTCAGTGTCTTCATGTCACCTTTACACACATTTACAAATCGGAGTTTTTGGTATCCCCCTAGGTCTTTTCCCATCTGCTACTTGTCCGTAAAGTATATCTTTTGTTATGCGGCCATCCTTCATACTGTGTAAAGGATCAAGCCAGCGTAACCTACGTTGTTTGAGCAGCGTGTAGATGTTCGGGAGGCCAGTGCGAGTGAGGACCTCCTCGTTTGTCACTTTGTCCTTCCAGGTGGTACCAAGAATACGACCGACTTCGCACATACAATGTATTTAGCCTTCTCATTTGCATTGCATAAGCTGCCATATAAAAAGGATACTGCTTATGCATGTGTTGTAAACCGCGATTTTTGTTTGAGTCGTCAGTTTGCTGTTTTGCCCAACGCGTCTAGAAAGTCGGACGAAGGTGGTAGCAGCTTTACCAATGCGAGTATCAATTTCTGTATCTAAAGATAGTTTGTCGCTGATGATGGACCCCAGGTAGTTATACTGTTGCACGACGTCAAGTTCGCAGTTGTCAATAAAGATGGCAGGTATTGCTTCGACGTCCTGACCGAGTATGTTAGTTTTCTGCAAACTTATTGTTAGACTCCATCTGGTTAGAAGTCCATCTGGTGCCAGTGTTTAGATCGTGGGTGTCTGACAAGTATTAAGTCCAGCTGGTGCCAGTGTTTAGATCGTGGGTGTCTGACAAGTATCAAGTCCAGCTGGTGCCAGTGTTTAGATCGTGGGTGTCTGACAAGTATCAAGTCCAGCTGGTGCCAGTGTTTAGATCGTGGGTGTCTGACAAGTATCAAGTCCAGCTGGTGCCAGTGTTTAGATCGTGGGTGTCTGACAAGTATCAAGTCCAGCTGGTGCCAGTGTTTAGATCGTGGGTGTCTGACAAGTATCAAGTCTAGCTGGTGCCAGTGTTTAGATCGTGGGTGTCTGACAAGTATCAAGTCTAGCTGGTGCCAGTGTTTAGATCGTGGGTGTCTGACAAGTATCAAGTCTAGCTGGTGCCAATGTTTAGATAGTGGGTGTCTGACAAGTATCAAGTCTAGCTGGTGCCAGTGTTTAGATCGTGGGTGTCTGACAAGTATCAAGTCTAGCTGGTGCCAGTGTTTAGATCGTGGGTGTCTGACAAGTATCAAGTCCAGCTGGTGCCAGTGTTTAGATCGTGGGTGTCTGACAAGTATCAAGTCCAGCTGGTGCCAGTGTTTAGATCGTGGGTGTCTGACAAGTATCAAGTCCAGCTGGTGCCAGTGTTTAGATCGTGGGTGTCTGACAAGTATCAAGTCCAGCTGGTGCCAGTGTTTAGATCGTGGGTGTCTGACAAGTATCAAGTCCAGCTGGTGCCAGTGTTTAGATCGTGGGTGTCTGACAAGTATCAAGTCTAGCTGGTGCCAGTGTTTAGATCGTGGGTGTCTGACAAGTATCAAGTCTAGCTGGTGCCAGTGTTTAGATCGTGGGTGTCTGACAAGTATCAAGTCTAGCTGGTGCCAATGTTTAGATAGTGGGTGTCTGACAAGTATCAAGTCTAGCTGGTGCCAGTGTTTAGATCGTGGGTGTCTGACAAGTATCAAGTCTAGCTGGTGCCAGTGTTTAGATCGTGGGTGTCTGACAAGTATCAAGTCTAGCTGGTGCCAGTGTTTAGATCGTGGGTGTCTGACAAGTATCAAGTCCAACTGGTGTCAGTGTTTAGATCGTGGGTGTCTGACAAGTATCAAGTCCAGCTGGTGCCAATGTTTAGATCGTGGGTGTCTGACAGTATCAAGTCCAGCTGGTACCAGTGTTTAGATCGTGGGTGTCTGACAAGTATCAAGTCTAGCTGGTGCCAGTGTTTAGATCGTGGGTGTCTGACATGTATCAAGTCCAGCTGGTGCTAGTGTTTAGATCGTGGGTGTCTGACAAGTATCAAGTCTAGCTGGTGCTAGTGTTTAGATCGTGGGTGTCTGACAAGTATCAAGTCTAGCTGGTGCCAGTGTTTAGATCGTGGGTGTCTGACAAGTATCAAGTCCAGCTGGTGCCAGTGTTTAGATCGTGGGTGTCTGACAAGTATCAAGTCCAGCTGGTGCCAGTGTTTAGATCGTGGGTGTCTGACAAGTATCAAGTCCAGCTGGTGCCAGTGTTTCAATTGTGGGTGTCTGACAAGTATCAAGTCTAGCTGGTGCCAGTGTTTAGATCGTGGGTGTCTGACAAGTATCAAGTCCATCTGGTGCCAGTGTTTAGATCGTGGGTGTCTGACAAGTATCAAGTCTAGCTGGTGCCAGTGTTTAGATCGTGGGTGTCTGACAAGTATCAAGTCTAGCTGGTGCCAGTGTTTAGATCGTGGGTGTCTGACAAGTATCAAGTCCAGCTGGTGTAAGTGTTTTGATCGTTGTGTCTGACAAGTATCAAGTCTAGCTGGTGCCAGTGTTTAGATCGTGGGTGTCTGACAAGTATCAAGTCCAGCTGGTGCCAGTGTTTCAATTGTGGGTGTCTGACAAGTATCAAGTCCAGCTGGTGCCAGTGTTTCAATTGTGGGTGTCTGACAAGTATCAAGTCTAGCTGGTGCCAGTGTTTAGATCGTGGGTGTCTGACAAGTATCAAGTCTAGCTGGTGCCAGTGTTTAGATCGTGGGTGTCTGACAAGTATCAAGTCTAGCTGGTGCCAGTGTTTAGATCGTGGGTGTCTGACAAGTATCAAGTCTAGCTGGTGCCAGTGTTTAGATCGTGGGTGTCTGACAAGTATCAAGTCCAGCTGGTGCCAGTGTTTCAATTGTGGGTGTCTGACAAGTATCAAGTCTAGCTGGTGCCAGTGTTTCAATTGTGGGTGTCTGACAAGTATCAAGTCTAGCTGGTGCCAGTGTTTAGATCGTGGGTGTCTGACAAGTATCAAGTCTAGCTGGTGCCAGTGTTTAGATCGTGGGTGTCTGACAAGTATCAAGTCTAGCTGGTGCCAGTGTTTAGATCGTGGGTGTCTGACAAGTATCAAGTCCAGCTGGTGCCAGTGTTTCAATTGTGGGTGTCTGACAAGTATCAAGTCTAGCTGGTGCCAGTGTTTCAATTGTGGGTGTCTGACAAGTATCAAGTCCAGCTGGTGCCAGTGTTTCAATTGTGGGTGTCTGACAAGTATCAAGTCCAGCTGGTGCCAGTGTTTCAATTGTGGGTGTCTGACAAGTATCAAGTCCAGCTGGTGCCAGTGTTTCAATTGTGGGTGTCTGACAAGTATCAAGTCTAGCTGGTGCCAGTGTTTAGATCGTGGGTGTCTGACAAGTATCAAGTCTAGCTGGTGCCAATGTTTAGATCGTGGGTGTCTGACAAGTATCAAGTCTAGCTGGTGCCAGTGTTTAGATCGTGGGTGTCTGACAAGTATCAAGTCTAGCTGGTGCCAGTGTTTAGATCGTGGGTGTCTGACAAGTATCAAGTCTAGCTGGTGCCAGTGTTTAGATCGTGGGTGTCTGACAAGTATCAAGTCTAGCTGGTGCCAGTGTTTAGATCGTGGGTGTCTGACAAGTATCAAGTCCAGCTGGTGCCAGTGTTTAGATCGTGGGTGTCTAACAAGTATCAAGTCCAGCTGGTGCCAGTGTTTAGATCGTGGGTGTCTGACAAGTATCAAGTCCAGCTGGTGCCAGTGTTTAGATCGTGGGTGTCTGACAAGTATCAAGTCCAGCTGGTGCCAGTGTTTAGATCGTGGGTGTCTGACAAGTATCAAGTCCAGCTGGTGCCAGTGTTTCAATTGTGGGTGTCTGACAAGTATCAAGTCCAGCTGGTGCCAGTGTTTAGATCGTGGGTGTCTGACAAGTATCAAGTCCAGCTGGTGCCAGTGTTTAGATCGTGGGTGTCTGACAAGTATCAAGTCCATCTGGTGCTAGTGTTTAGATCGTGGGTGTCTGACAAGTATCAAGTCCAGCTGGTGCCAGTGTTTAGATCGTGGGTGTCTGACAAGTATCAAGTCCAGCTGGTGCCAGTGTTTAGATCGTGGGTGTCTGACAAGTATCAAGTCCAGCTGGTGCCAGTGTTTCAATTGTGGGTGTCTGACAAGTATCAAGTCTAGCTGGTGCCAGTGTTTAGATCGTGGGTGTCTGACAAGTATCAAGTCCAGCTGGTGCCAGTGTTTAGATCGTGGGTGTCTGACAAGTATCAAGTCCAGCTGGTGCCAGTGTTTAGATCGTGGGTGTCTGACAAGTATCAAGTCCATCTGGTGCCAGTGTTTAGATCGTGGGTGTCTGACAAGTATCAAGTCCATCTGGTGCCAGTGTTTAGATCGTGTGTGTCTGACAAGTATCAAGTCTAGCTGGTGCCAGTGTTTAGATCGTGAGTGTCTGACAAGTATCAAGTCCAGCTGGTGCCAGTGTTTAGATCGTGGGTGTCTGACATGTATCAAGTCCATCTGGTGCTAGTGTTTAGATCGTGGGTGTCTGACAAGTATTAAGTCTAGCTGGTGCCAGTGTTTAGATCGTGGGTGTCTAACATGTATCAAGTCCATCTGGTGCCAGTGTTTAGATCGTGGGTGTCTGACAAGTATCAAGTCTAGCTGGTGCCAGTGTTTAGATCGTGGGTGTCTGACAAGTATCAAGTCCAGCTGGTGCCAGTGTTTAGATCGTGGGTGTCTAACATGTATCAAGTCTAGCTGGTGCCAGTGTTTAGATCGTGGGTGTCTGACAAGTATCAAGTCTAGCTGGTGCCAGTGTTTAGATCGTGGTGTCTGACATGTATCAAGTCTAGCTGGTGCCAGTGTTTATCGTGACATGTATCAAGTCTAGCTGGTGCCAGTGTTTAGATCGTGGGTGTCTGACAAGTATCAAGTCTAGCTGGTGCCAGTGTTTAGATCGTGGGTGTCTGACAAGTATCAAGTCTAGCTGGTGCCAGTGTTTAGATCGTGGGTGTCTAACAAGTATCAAGTCTAGCTGGTGCCAGTGTTTAGATCGTGGGTGTCTGACAAGTATCAAGTCTAGCTGGTGCCAATGTTTAGATCGTGGGTGTCTGACAAGTATCAAGTCCAGCTGGTGCTAGTGTTTAGATCGTGGGTGTCTGACAAGTATCAAGTCTAGCTGGTGCCAGTGTTTAGATCGTGGGTGTCTGACAAGTATCAAGTCTAGCTGGTGCCAGTGTTTAGATCGTGGGTGTCTAACAAGTATCAAGTCTAGCTGGTGCCAGTGTTTAGATCGTGGGTGTCTGACAAGTATCAAGTCCAGCTGGTGTCAGTATTTAGATCGTGGGTGTCTGACAAGTATCAAGTCTAGCTGGTGCCAGTATTTAGATCGTGGGTGTCTGACAAGTATCAAGTCTAGCTGGTGCCAGTGTTTAGATCGTGGGTGTCTAACAAGTATCAAGTCCATATGGTGTCAGTATTTCGATCGTGGGTATCTCTAAGATACTTTATGCTGGTGCCAGTGTTTAGATCGTGGGTATCTCTAAGATACTTTATGCTGGTGTCAGTGTTTAGATCGTGGGTATCTCTAAGATACTTTATGCTAGTGCCAGTGTTTAGATCGTGGGTATCTCTAAGATACTTTATGCTGGTGCCAGTGTTTCGATCGTGGGTATCTCTAAGATACTTTATGCTGGTGCCAGTGTTTAGATCGTGGGTGTCTCTAAGATACTTTATGCTGGTGCCAGTGTTTAGATCGTGGGTATCTCTAAGATACTTTATGCTAGTGCCAGTGTTTAGATCGTGGGTATCTCTAAAATACTTTATGCTAGTGCCAGTGTTTAGATCGTGGTTGTCTCTAAGATACTTTATGCTAGTGCCAGTGTTTAGATCGTGGGTATCTCTAAGATACTTTATGCTGGTGCCAGTGTTTAGATCGTGGCTGTCTCTAAGATACTTTATGCTGGTGTCAGTGTTTAGATCGCGGGTATCTCTAAGATACTTTATGCTGGTGCCAGTGTTTTGATCGCGGGTATCTCTAAGATACTTTATGCTAGTGCCAGTGTTTAGATCGCGGGTATCTCTGAGATACTTTATGCTGGTGCCAGTGTTTAGATCGCGGGTATCTCTGAGATACTTTATGCTGGTGCCAGTGTTTAGATCGTGGGTATCTCTAAGATACTTTATGCTGGTACCAGTGTTTAGATCGCGGGTATCTCTAAGATACTTTATGCTGGTGCCAGTGTTTTGATCGCGGGTATCTCTAAGATACTTTATGCTGGTGCCAGTGTTTAGATCGCGGGTATCTCTGAGATACTTTATGCTGGTGCCAGTGTTTAGATCGCGGGTATCTCTAAGATACTTTATGCTGGTGCCAGTGTTTAGATCGTGGGTATCTCTAAGATACTTTATGCTGGTACCAGTGTTTAGATCGCGGGTATCTCTGAGATACTTTATGCTGGTGCCAGTGTTTAGATCGCGGGTATCTCTAAGATACTTTATGCTGGTGCCAGTGTTTAGATCGTGGGTATCTCTAAGATACTTTATGCTGGTACCAGTGTTTAGATCGTGGGTATCTCTAAGATACTTTATGCTGGTGCCAGTGTTTAGATCGTGGGTATCTCTAAGATACTTTATGCTGGTGCCAGTGTTTCGATCGTGGGTATCTCTAAGATACTTTATGCTGGTGCCAGTGTTTAGATCGTGGGTATCTCTAAGATACTTTATGCTGGTGCCAGTGTTTCGATCGTGGGTGTCTCTAAGATACTTTATGCTGGTGCCAGTGTTTCGATCGTGGGTATCTCTAAGATACTTTATGCTGGTGCCAGTGTTTCGATCGTGGGTGTCTCTAAGATACTTTATGCTGGTGCCAGTGTTTAGATCGTGGGTATCTCTAAGATACTTTATGCTGGTGCCAGTGTTTCGATCGTGGGTGTCTCTAAGATACTTTATGCTGGTGCCAGTGTTTAGATCGTGGGTATCTCTAAGATACTTTATGCTGGTGCCAGTGTTTCGATCGTGGGTGTCTCTAAGATACTTTATGCTGCGACTTGGTTTTGGAAAGAAGTATTTGTGACGTCACAGCTTGTGGTAGGCGCAAAACTCTAGAAGACGTTGGCCGTTGACATTTATTTTACCAACTCCAATACGACCGAGACAAGTTGGCCACGAACTGTGGTCTGCACCAATTCTTGCATTGAAATCCCCCAGTAGAATAATGTGATCTTGTCCTGGTATACTTTCCATGACATCTGTCAAATTTTCGTAGAAAATGTCCTTGTTTTCAGATGAAGAGCACAAGGTCGGAGCATATACACTTATGAGGGTAACTGGTCCTACTGTTGAATTGAGACGGAGTGTTTTTATCCGTTCTAATGCATTTTAAGTCATCCTTACAGGATGTAAAAGTATATAGAGGGGCAGATGTAGCTTCACATCATCATCTTCTGATAGCCAAACTTAAAATTAAACTAAAAAGGTATACTACAACGAATAAGGGTAGAAAGTATTTCAATGTAGGGTTTCTTAAAGAACAAGGAATTAAAGATACATTCGCAGTCACAATATCAAACAAATACCAAGTCCTCCAACAACTAGAAAATATAATAAATATAGAAGATCATTGGAAACAGGTAAAAGATATATGGAAAGAGACATTCGAAGAAACACTGGGTAAAAGAGAACGCCAGAATAAAGCATATATGACAGCAGAGACCCTGGATAAAATTAAAGAAAGAAAGAACAAGAAAGCAGACATAAATAAAAGCAAAACAAGAAGTAATAAAGCCAAGACACAGGAAGCTTACACAGAGGTGAACAAAGAAGTGAGAAGATGCATTAAAATGGAAAAGATGAAATATATAGATGAACTAGCTAAAGAGGCAGAAGAAGCAGCAAATAAAGGGAATATGAAAGAACTGTACAACAGCACAAAGAAATTAAGTGGAACATATAAACAAATCAAAGATAAGAAAGATCTTTATTAAAGATAAGAAAGGAATTCTGCTTAGTAATATAAGGGAACAAATGGAGAGATGGAAAGAGCACTTTGAAGAACTTTTGAACAGACCCGGTTCAAATAATCCTCCAGATATACTACCAGCAGAAGAAGAGTTACACGTTAACTGTGGAAAACCAAGCAAAGAAGAAATAATGAAAGCCATCAAACTATTAAAAGATGGTAAAGCCACAGGACCAGATGAAATTCCTTCGGAAGCCATCAAAGCAGATATTAACACCTCTACCAAGATATTATATAATCTATTAGATAAAATTTGGGAGAGGGAAGAAATACATAAAGACTGGAAAGAAGGTTATATGATCAAACTACCAAAGAAAGGAAGTTTACAGGAGTGCACAAATTATAGGGGAATTATGCTACTATCGGTGCCAGGAAAAATATTAAGCAGAATCATTCTGGAGAGACTAAAAGAGGCCATAGAGAAACATTTGAGAGACGAACAAGCAGGTTTTAGGAAGAACAGATCATGTGCTGATCAAATAACTACTCTACGTATAATAGTTGAACAGAGTTTAGAACTAAAATCCCCACTTTATATTGGATTCATAGATTACGAAAAGGCATTTGATAGTTTAGACAGAAGAATGCTTTGGAAGTTGCTGAGTCATTACGGAATCCCCATAAAGTTTATTAACCTGATAAAAACAATGTATGAAGGAACGAAATGTAGTTTGGTGCATGAAGGACAGCTTACAGGAGCATTTGAAATAAGAACAGGAGTAAGGCAGGGATGCCTTCTGTCTCCATTTCTCTTTCTACTGGCCATAGACTGGATTATGAAAATAACTCAAAACAACAGAAATGGGATCCAGTGGTCACTGACCAAACAACTTGATGATTTAGACTTTGCTGATGACATAGCTCTCCTATCACACAGTCATCAACAGATGCAGGATAAAATGAGCAAACTTGATGAGAGATCACAATAGCGAGGACTGAAGATTAATAGAGATAAGACCAGCATTATGAGAATTAATACAGTTGGCAATAACCAAATAAAACTAGGCGAAATACCTCTACTAGACTGTACAATCTTACATATATCTGGGCAGTAATATAAATAAAGAGGGAGGAACAGAAAATGATACCAAAATAAGGATATCAAAAGCAAGAGGGGATTTCATTGCATTGGGAAACATATGAAATCCAAAGAGATTAGGTTAAATACAAACATAACAATTTTCAACTCAAATGTTAAGGCGGTCCTATTATATGGCTGTGAAACATGGAAAACAACAAAATTGACAATCACGAAGATACCTACTTTCATTAATGGATGCTTACGCAGAATAAAAGGATGGAAATGGCAGGACAAAATCACTAACATAGAATTATGGAAATGTACCAGTCAAATACCAGTGGGTAAAGAGATACAGCGAAGACGATAGCGCTGGATGGGACACACACTGCGGAAGCCAACTGAGAGTATTACACAACAAGCCCTTTTTTTGGAATCCCCAAGGGAAAAGACAATGAGGAAGACCAAGGAATTCTTGGAGAAGATAGATAGAAGCAGAGATGAAAATAATGGGGAAGACATGGAATGATCTTAAAAGAATCGCAAAAAACAGAACGACTTGGAAAGTGTTTGTTGAAGATCTATGCTCCACAGGGAGCTGAAAAGGTAGAAGAAGATAATGTAACCAGACCTGTGAGAGACCCCAGAGATTTGCTCAAAACAAACTTAACACCACGTTCTCTAATATCGTCGCTGCTCTTTCCTGGCCAATAGAACACGTAGTCCGCCTGGTTCAGCTTACCTGAGCCTGCCCAAAAGGGTCTCTTGGACAGCGACTATATCCACCTGAAGTCTTTTCGGTTCGTTTTTGCTTCTGGCTGTCTTTCTAACGTCGTTAGTGTCGTGCAAGTTGTCAGATACCAAATTATTTTTGGAGAAGACAGACGGAAGCAGAGATGAAGATGATGGGAAGGACATGGGATGATCTTAAAAGAATGGCGAACAGAACGACTTGGAAAGTGTTTGTTGAAGACCTATGCTCCACAGGGAGCTGAAAGGAAGAAGAGAAGAGTGGGTAGCGGTTGTCCAGCTCCGAGCGGGCGTAAGTAACGCCTCCCGTCACGCCCTACGCCAAATGGACAAAATGACTTATAATCAGTAACTATGTCGTCGTTGTGCCTCTAGCAACAGACTAATTAGTCTAGCCTGGTGATGATCGAGAGGGAAAGCAACCCCCGTACTCAAAAGCGTCATATTGAAGTCGGATGTTTAGGACGGAATGGCGCAAATATTACAGTTCTACAGCAAACCACAACATGCATACACGCCCGTTTACTGTCCCTTTAAGGACAAATGATAAAGTGGTGTATTCCATTAGTCTTCTATGAACGCAAGCATACAACCGTGTCATAAAGACATGAGAAGGCTAAATGCATTCTACTTGCGATGCCAGCGCTATATTCTTGATACCACATGTATGGACAAAATGACAAACGTGGAGGTCCTCACTCGGAAACCTCCCGAACATCTACACGTTGCTCAAACAACGTAAGTTTCACTGCTTTGGCCACTTACGCCGTATGAAAGATGGCAGCATAGCAAAAGATATACTTTATGGGCAACTAGCATATGGCAAAAGAATTAGGTGGCACTCAAAACTCTGATTTATAGACGTGTGTAAACGTGACATGAAGACTTTAAGCATAAAGACTGCAGCCTGGCAAGAGGAAGCTGCAGGCCGCACATTTTGAAAACACACTCTAAAGCTCCAACTCAAACAAGAAGCAGGCAGATTCATAAACAAGAGAATACACGGCGAAAGAAAAAAAAAATAACATTTCCTAGGGGGCGCTGCAAACTCCATAGTGAACTATGACTAGCGGAGGCAACTATACAATACATAACTAAACTCTTCTAAACTCTAATATACTATACTGTACTATACTATACTATACTATACTATACTATACTATACTATACTATACTATACTATACTATACTATACTGTACTGTACTGTACTGTACTGTACTGTACTGTACTGTACTGTACTGTACTGTACTGTACTGTACTGTACTGTACTGTACTGTACTATACTATACTGTACTATACTATACTATACTATACTATACTATACTATACTGAACTATGCTATGCTATGCTATACTATACTATGTTTTATTATACTATACTATACTATACTATACTATACTATACTATACTATACTATACTATACTATACTATACTATACTATACTATACTATACTATACTATACTATACTATACTATACTATACTATACTATACTATACTATACTATACTATACTATACTATACTATACTATACTATACTATACTATACTATACTATACTATACTATACTATACTATACTATACTATACTATACTATACTATACTATACTATACTATGCTAAACTATGATATAATATGATATGCTATGCTATGCTATACTATACTATGCTATGCTATGCTATGCTATGCTATACTATACTATGCTATGCTATGCTATACTATGATATGCTATGCTATGATATGCTATGCTATGCTATGCTATACTATACTATATTATGCTATGCTATACTATACTATGCTATGCTATGCTATGCTATACTATGATATAATATGCTATGCTATGCTATGCTATACTATGATATGCTATGCTATGCTATGCTATACTATGATATACTATGCTATGCTATGCTATACTATGCTATGCTATGCTATGCTATGCTATACTATACTATACTATACTATACTATACTATACTATACTATGCTATGCTATGCTATACTATGCTATACTATACTATACTATACTATACTATGCTACGCTATGCTATGCTATACTATACTATACTATGCTACGCTATGCTATGCTATACTATACTATGCTATGCTATACTATGCTATGCTATGCTATACTATACTATACTATACTATGCTACGCTATACTATACTATACTATACTATGCTATACTATACTATGCTATGCTATGCTATACTATACTATACTATACTATGCTACGCTATACTATACTATACTATACTATGCTATGCTATGCTATACTATACTATACTATGCTATGCAATGCTATGCTATACTATTTTCAGTATTATCATCACCATTACTCCTACCGAGTTGATACCGACACCCCTGACCTCCTCACCCCCCACCCCCCCCGAATGGAGAAAAGAAGAGAGCCAGTGTTACCTGCCATGCATGTCGAAAGAGGCGACTAAGGAGGTTCGGAATCATCGCCTGTGCGGCCCAGTAGGGCGTGTACGGAACGACCTTGTCAACGGAATTTACCAAGGGACCTTGATAAATGTGACAAGCGATGGAGCCGATATCGGGAATTCCTGATTACAATTAAACTGCAGAGGCGAGGCAGAAACAAACCTGGAATAGAGATAATAAAAGCCAACAAATATGAAGTTTCATTCGGCGTTGCGATTAAGACAATACTAAACTGAAGAACCAATGTTTCGATCAACAGGTCTTCATCTATGATTGAAAAAGAAATACAAATTTTTAACAACCAGGGAGAAATCGTAAAAGTTACAAGAGACATACAACACGTTATGTAAGTATACACTAAATGACACATCATCTAGAAACAAAAGACGGCGAGAACATCATTATCATCATCAAGTATCATGTCTGCTGGCGTAGGTGATCATGTCTCTCAAAAACTTTCGATCACGACAGTTATTTATCATTTCTGTTGCTGACCTTCTGCCAAGCCATTCTCTTAAACTGTGTTATATCTTTTCTCTTTGCTTCCCTCTATCGCTTCGTCCCTCAATTTTCCCAGTTGTTACAATATATGCCAGCTGTTCTCTTCTCATTACATGGCCACAAAATGATGGCTGTTGCTTCCTAATATTGGAAATTAGTTCTCTTTTTGCTTTGACCTCTTTCAGAACGTTTTCATTACTCTTCTTAGCTGTCCATGTTATTCTCAAAATTCTTCTGTAAAACCACATTTCTACAGCCTCCAGTGATTATCTCATCTGTTATCCTATTTTCCATGATTCACATCCATATGTTAAAACTGGTTCTACATAACATTTAAGAACTCTTTTTTCTTTGTTTCTATTGTCAAAAATGTATTGCATAGCGAGAACAGAGCGGTTATAGACATGTGTATAAAATGACGCCTGAAACGCGCAAATAAATTAAAAAAGAAAATAAAGTATAATTAAATAAACGAATCTTGTTTTCTAGTCCTCACTCGATGACTGTTATAGGAATTGACTGACTTCGTCATCCGATGCGTTGTGGCTTGCAGTAGAATTGTGATACTTTCACCTTACGGCCCGACACATCCGACTTCATCATTTTTGAGTACCGGGTTGCCCTCTCTCTTCGATCCCTACTCGCTTGCCCAGACTAGACTAGATTTTATATTTCTAGAGGCACCGCGAAGCGGTGGAGTATAGTTTGGATCGAACTTGTTCACAAATCCTAGCGCAAGCCATCAGCTACAAGTCGATGACAGCTTCCAGCTATGTTGCTGTCAAGTACCTTGCATTCAAATTCATAATCATCGAGTGCCGTCTCTGCAACGAAGGTTGGCTACCATGGAGCGCCATTCTGCTCTGTCTCTTGCTTTGATGGTGCAGGTTGTCATAGGATGATTTGTCCATCTTTTGATGTTGCTCGTCCATGTTAGTCTTGGTCTGCCTCTGCCTCTTTTACTTTGCATTTTCCCCTCTAGGATTACTTTTAGTAGGCTGTTGTGTCTTTTAACATGGCCCAAAAATCGCATTTGTCTTGTTTGAATTGTGCTTTGTAGTTCTCTTTTCATTTTTAGTTGTTTTAAGACTTCATCGTTTGTTTTCTTTTCCTTCCATCCAATTCTACCTATTCTTCTCTATATCCACATTTCAAAGGTTTCAATTCTCTGTTCTGTTTTCTTGCCTAATATCCATTCAACTTTAAGAAAGAAAAGAATTAACCCATCTTGGGTTTATTGTTTCTTTGCTCTCACCCAATAACTTAAGGAGTAATTACACTTCTTCGACATCCGCCCTTAAAAGGACGTTAACTGGAAATAAATGTTTTGCGCTGAGGTTTGCAGCGGAATCGTGGTATATGCCTCTCGTCCCAGCACATCCGACTTCTGCAACGCATTTTTGAGTACCGGATTTCCTTTCCTCTATACTTCTATTTACTTGGCCAGACTAGATATATACGTTTTTTTAGGGGCACCGTAAAGGGGTGGAGTAGGATCTGGGTGATTCTGGCTCTGCAATCCAGACTCAGGGTCATTAGATATGGACCTCCAAAGTCAGAGTTATCTGTTTGTGCGGCGAGGGACCCCTGTGTACACAGCTGCCAGGGAATAAACAGATTAAAGCTCAAACTTCAGTTCCCAGATGACGTGAGACATGATAACTGTTGTCCTTTATTGTACGCAGAGATAACGTCAATTGAAGCCATTATTTCTGCTGTTTTTTTTCCCATGTCGATAAAATTGAGTCATTAACTGACAGATTGCTCGGGTCATTAACTGACAAATTGCTGAGCATTAACTGACAGAAAACTGGATTAATTAACTGATATATTGCTCGAGCCATTAACTGACAAATTGCTGAGGTCATTAACTGACAGAAAACTGGATTAATTAACTGATATATTGCTCGAGCCATTAACTAACAAATTGCTGAGGTCATTAACTGACAGAAAACTGGATTAATTAACTGATAAATTGCTCGAGTCATTAACTGACAAATTGCTGGGGTCACTAACTGACAGAAAACTGGATTAATTAACTGATATATGGCTCGAGCCATTAACTGACAAATTGCTGAGGTCATTAACTGACAGAAAACTGGATTCATTAACTGATAAATTGCTCGAGTCATTAACTGACAAATTGCTGGGGTCATTAACTGACAGATTGCTGGAGTCATTAACTGACAGATTGCTGGAGTCATTAACTGACAGATTAGGGGACTGCTTGGTCTCGAGGCAAGACGAGTCAGAGAGACAGAGAGGTTGTGGGTTCAAATCTCGGCTAGTTGGGATTTTTATCTATGATTTCTCTTTGCGGCAACCACCCCTGGTCTCAGCAGCGAGGCCTGGCTTGAAACGTCATTACTCATGGACGGAAAAAAATATGAGTACCTCCGAAGTCGGAGAAATCTGCCTGTGCGGCGAGGGACCCCTGTGCACACGGCTGCCAGGGAAAAACGGATTAACAAGCAAAATTCGGTTCATAGTCTCTAGGGACTTCGTCAGAGGCAAAAGCTGGTGAACGCAAAAAAAAAAAAAAAAAAAAAAAAAAAAAAAAAAAAATATTGCTCGAGCCATTAACTAACAAATTGCTGAGGTCATTAACTGACAGAAAACTGGATTAATTAACTGATATATTGCTCGAGCCATTAACTGACAAATTGCTGGGGGTCATTACTGACGGATTGCTCGAGCCATTAACTGACAGATTGCTCGAGCCATTAACTCACAGAATGCTGGAGCCATTAACTGACAGATTGCTCGAGTCATTAACTGACAAATTGCTGGGGTCATTAACTGACAGATTGCTCCAGTCATTAACTGACAGAATACTCGAGTCTTAACTGACAGAATACTCGAGTCAACAATACAAGTAATAACTGTCTATCTACGACCTTGAGCGGACAGAGAATAGCTAGTCAAGGGAAGAAGCCTTACAAGATGCTAAGATAGAGAGCTCCAACTATCTATCTATCTATCTATCTATCTATCTATCTATCTATCTATCTATCTATCTATCTATCTATCTATCTATCTATCTATCTATCTATCTATCTATCTATCTATCTATCTATCTATCTATCTATCTATCTATCTATCTATCTATCTATCTATCTATCTATCTATCTATCTATCTATCTATCTATCTATCTATCTGTCTGTCTGTCTGTCTGTCTGTCTGTCTGTCTGTCTGTCTGTCTGTCTGTCTGTCTGTCTGTCTATCTGTCTATCTGTCTGTCTGTCTGTCTGTATGTCTGTCTGTCTGTCTATCCAATCCATCCATCCATCCATCCATCCATCCATCCATCCATCCATCCATCCATCCATCCATTCATCCATCCATCTGCTGTCTGTCTATTTTTCTGTTGAGCCGTAGGCGGCACATAGAGTACCCATATAAAAATAAGAATGGATTACCAGCTTGAGGAAGGTAAAAACAGGGTGAAAGAGCATTGGCCTCCTCCTTCCTAAAATGTTGCAACATTGTACTGTAAAGTTCAACCAACTCACACACTTCCATTCTATACCTCTTCATTTACCTTCATGCTTCTGTTGTTCTGGCTTTGTTTATGTTTAACCCCCTTGTTTGTTTAGTGAAGTGGTTCCCGACTTATTTCAAACTTAAGGTCTCAGGGGTTTTCAAAATGTTGCTCCCTACAGCCACAATATCTCTTCATCGATGGCTGTCATTATTTCATAAATTCATTTTCACATTTCATTGAATTTACAACCAGATCATGACAGCGCCACGGGAAGATACTTCAGTTTTCCTTGAACCACATCGCTACCAATTCGTTTTCTGAAGGCTAACATTTACCACTGTCCACTAATTCTTAAAATCTCCTCGACTACTCTTTGCTTTCATCAGCTCATCCTCGCCATTATTAACTTTATAATCATCCTCGCCATTATAGCTCTATAAACATCATCGCTATTGTTAACTCTATAAACAACATCCTCGCCATTATTAACTCTATATACAACATCGCTATACTTAACTCTATAACATCCTCGCCATTACTAGCTCTATAAACATCTTCGACATTACTAGCTCTATAAACATCCTCGCCATTATTAGCTCTGTAAACATCCTCGCCATTACTAGCTCTATAAACATCCTCGACATTACTAGCTCTATAAACATTCTCGCCATTATTAGCTCTATAAACATCCTCGCCATTACTAGCTCTATAAACATCCTCGACATTACTAGCTCTATGAACATCCTCGCCATCACTTGCTCTATAAACATCCTCGCCATTACTAGCTCTATAAACATCCTCGCCATTACTAGCTCTATAAACATCCTCGACATTATTAGCTCTATAAATTTCCTCGACATTACTAGCTCTATAAACATCCTCGACATTACTAGCTCTATAAACATCCTCGACATTTTTAGCTCTATAAACATCCTCGACATTATTAGCTCTATAAACATCCTCGACATTACTAGCTCTATAAACATCCTCGCCATTTAAAAAAAAATTTATAGCGCTTGATGATGTTAAGACATCGTTTTTGGCTAATTCCTAACATATGAAACACAGTTAGTCGTAAGATTATCCCCGTCGCACATCAAACAAAAGACCGGAAGATTAGCGTATGGCCGGTCTTGGGATATACGATGAACCATTATGATGATGTGGCACACACAAAAATGGCCGCACCCATAGATGCTTGATTACTCTAGTGAATGCAGCCTACAACGAACGAAACACGGTGCAAATTCCCTAAAGAGATAAAACTGCGGCTGGCTTGACGAAGCAGTTCACATTAATGAGTTGTAACATGTAAATAACTTGCGTCAAGCAATTCCAAAAACGGTCATGAACAGCTCTCAATGTGACGTAAACCGCTGATCAACTCTAGACGGTGGAAGATCGCATTCACAACATCGCTTCATCGGCGCAGATGTTTTAAGTAGAACATCATTGTGACTTTAACGCAGAAAAGTGCAATGGAGATCCGAAAAAAATCAGATCCCAAATGCACTTTCTGCAGCGATCGAGAGAATGTGAACTTGTTCCACCATCTTGGAAACGGAAGTCAAGTCATCCTTTTGCCCACTGGTTAAATAAAGTCATCCTTGCTGCCCACTTGTTACATAAAGTTACCCTTGCTACCCACTGGTTACATACATTCATCCTCGCTGCCCATTGGTTACATAAATTCATCCTTACAGCCAAATTATTACATAACTCCGCCATACTTCCTCATTATTTACGTAAATTCATCCTCATTAACGGAGGCGAAGGCGCGCCTCACAACAGCAGAGCTGGAAGCTGTCAGCAACCCACAGCTGAAGTCTTGCGCCAGGATTGGTGAACCAGGACCATCCAGACCCTGCTCCACCTCTCCATGGTGCCTCCAGTAACAGACTAACCTGTCTAGACAGGCCAAACGCGTAGGGATATAAGAGTGAAGACAACCCTGTTTTCAAAAATATAATGCTGAAATCGGATGTATTGGGCCGAAAGACGCAGATATCCCAGTTATACTGCAAAACACAACGCACTGCTTCTAGCAGGAACGGAACACAGGTTGTCCGAACGTCGGTAACCCAGTTGAGTGGTTTTCCCAACTAAGCTACCGAGGCCCCCTCTTTCATAATGAGGTTATAGCACATACATTTCAGTAATCCTTTGGAAATTCAAATATAGAATCTTTATCAAGATATCTTCTGGGGACTGGGTGATTGGAACTGGGTGATTGAAACTGGGTGATCTGGACTAGGATTGGAGGTAATACGGCGGTTTCTAGACAGAAAGGTACCAAATTCAAAGACGGTGGGAATTTTTCACTTCGAATCGACGGGTATTCGTGGCTTTACCATCTCCTGGTCTCTGGGTAGTGGGATTCTATATCTAGTCCTCTTTGGGTAGTGAGATTCTATATCTAGTCCTCTCCGGGTAGTGAGATTATATATCTAGTCCTCTCCGGGTAGTGAGATTCTATATCTAGTCCTCTCCGGGTAGTGAGATTCTATATCTAGTCCTCTCCGGGTAGTGAGATCCTATATCTAGTCCTCTCTGGGTAGTGAGATCCTATATCTAGTCCTCACTGGGTAGTGAGATTCTATATCTAGTCCTCTTTGGGTAGTGAGATTCTATATCTAGTCCTCTCTGGGTAGTGAGATCCTATATCTAGTCCTCTCTGGGTAGTGAGATCCTATATCTAGTCCTCTCTGGGTAGTGAGATCCTATATCTAGTCCTCTCTGGGTAGTGAGATCCTATATCTAGTCCTCTCTGGGTAGTGAGATCCTATATCTAGTCCTCTCTGGGTAGTGAGATTCTAAATCTAGTCCTCTCTGGGTAGTGAGATCCTATATCTAGTCCTCTCTGGGTAGTGAGATCCTATGTCTAGTCCTCTCTGGGTAGTGAGATCCTATGGCTAGTCCTCTCTGGATAGTGAGATCCTATGTCTAGTCCTCTCTGAGTATTGATATCCTATGTCTAGTCCTCTCTGAGTATTGATATCCTATGTCTAGCCCTCTCTGGGTAGTGAGATCCTATGGCTAGTCCTCTCTGGATAGTGAGATCCTATGTCTAGCCCTCTCTGGGTAGTGAGATCCTATGTCTAGCCCTCTCTGGGTAGTGAGATCTTATGTCTAATCCTCTCTGGGTAGCGAGATCCTATGTCTAATCCTCTCTGGGTAGTGAGATCCTATATCTAGTCCTCTCTGGGTAGCGAGATCCTTTGTCTAACCCTTTCAAGATAGCGAGATCTAATGACGGTGGAAAAAAGTAGGTACCCATGTGCACTCTGCGAACGTTAAAGTACCCATTGGCAGTTAAAAGTAAAAAAAAAAAAGTAGACCAAAAAGTGACCGCTGCTCGGTCAACATTTTTCATCAAAATGCGCACATGGCGTAGATTTGTCGAGCCGAAATGGGGAAGGTATGGCGGCTTTGCTACAACTTAGTGACACAACGCATCCACCGACACTTAACGAGCGAATGCAAGAACCTCACTTCTCTCTCGCTCACTCTCTCTTTTTTTTTGTCTATCTCTATTATATTAAATCCATGGAACCTGTTTAATTGCAGTCAGAAATTCCCCATATCCGCTCCACCACTTGTAACAGCATTTCCCAAAATTTATCGGTAAATGTAGTTGACAAGCTCGCCCCGCGCAGTCCTACTCGACAGCACTGGCAACGATTCTAAACCTCCTTAGTCGCCTTTTACGACATGCGTGGCAGGTGACAGGGGCTATAACCTGTTCTGTTGTAGCAATAGGGTAGTCATTTAGGGGTTAAATATGCAAAATGTGTACCAATTTGTACAGTTCGATCAACTCGAGACTGGGATTGACATGGAGTAAGCCATCAAAAAGACTAAAATTTGACCATAAATAAAGAATATAAACAAAACCAACAAGTTGATATCAAAGTTGAGGGAATACGATGGAGATAGTTCAGAACTACAACTACCTTGGGCATACTATGACCAGTAATGGGAAATGTAAAACTGAAATAAATAAAAGAATAGGAATATAAACAAGTAATTTTAATGTCATGAAAAATATACTAACTTCAAAACAAATAACACCAGGGCTAAAACTAAGAATAGCAAAATGTTATATCTAATGAACATTCATGTATGGTGCAGAAACATGGACATTAGACAAGAAAACAGAACAAAAAATTGAAGCCAAATGTGATTTTTGGGCATGTTAAAAGACAAAACATGAAAAGAAAACAACCAAAAATGAAAAGAGAACTACTAAATACAACTCAAACAAAATAAATGATTTCAGGGGCATGTTAAAAGACACAACAGCCTACTAAATGTAATCTGGGAAGGGAAAATACAAGGTTAAAAGAGGCAGAGGCGGACCAAAACTAACGTAGACGCGTAACATGAAAAGATGGACAAGTCAGCCTATGACAACTTGCACTAACAAAGGAAGATACAGAATAGAATGGCTGCTCCGTGGTAGCCTACCTTCGTTGTGGAGACGGCACTCGATGATGATGATGAAACCAAGTTATGTGGACATTACAGTGCTTCTGTTTCTTCTTACTTTTTAGCTCCCAGTGGAGCATAGGTCTTCAACAAACACTTTCCAAGTCGTTCTGTTTCTTGACATTCTTTTAAGATCATCCTATGTCTTCCCATCATCTTCATCTCTGCTTCTATCTGTCTTCTCGAAGAATTTCTTGGTCTTCCTCTTTGTCTTTTCCCCTGGGGATTCCAAGAAAAGGGCCTGTTGTGTAATACTCTCAGTTGCCTTCCGTAGTGTGTGTCCTATCCAGCGCCATCGTCTTCGCTGTATCTCTTTATCCACTGGTGTTTGACTGGTACATTTCTATAATTCTATATTAGTGATTTTGTCCTGCCATTTCCATCCTTTTATCCTGCGTAAGCATCCATTAATGAAAGTCTGTATCTTCGTGATTGTCAATTTTGTTGTTCTCCATGTTTCACAGCCATATAATAGGACCGCCTTAACATTTGAGTTGACAATTTTTATTTTAGTATTTAACCTAATTTCTTCGGATTTCCATATGTTTCCCAGTGCAATAAAAGCTCCTCTTGCTTTTGATATCCTTATTTTGGTATCATTTTCTGTTCTTCCCTCTTTATCTATATTACTGCCCAGATATATGTAAGATTGTACGTCTAGTATAGGTATTTCACCTAGTTTTATTTGGTTATTGCCAACTGTATTAATTCTCATAATGCTGGTCTTATATCTATTAATCTTCAGTCCTAGCTGTTGTGATCTCTCATCAAGTATGCTCATTTTATCCTGCATCTGTTGATGGCTGTGTGATAGGAGAGCCATGTCATCAGCAAAGTCTAAATCATCAAGTTGTTTGGTCAGTGACTACTGGATTCCATGTCTGTTGTTTTGAGTTATTTTCATAATCCAATCTATGGCCAGTAGAAAGAGAAATGGAGACAGAAGGCATCCCTGCAGTGCATCTGTTTATCCCTGAAATATTGTGTCTCGAGGACAACACTTCTCTGAGAACACTTTAATAAAGTGTTTGCGTTCGTCGATGAATTGACGGGTGTACCTCTTCATCATCAACCAGACGGGCGTGTCTGCGTTGTGGTTTGTCTGTGATATTTGCGACTTTCGATCCAAAACATCCGACTTCAGCATGACATTAATGAGTACCGAGTAGTCTTCCCTCTTCAATCCCTACTTGCTGCCAGACTAGAACGGTTAGTCTGCTACTAGAGGCACCACGAAGGGAAGGAGCAGGGCCTGGATGGTTCTGGTTCACCGATCCTGGCGCAAGTTATCAGCTGTGGGTCGCTGACAACTTCCAGCTGTGCTGCTGTGAGGTGCGCCTTCGCCTCCACATTAAGGAAATGTTAGTAAGCTCAACATTGGTTCGAAATAACAGGATTCAAAACACGTCATCCGGTCCACTTAGCGTAGAAAATATGTACTTGACTTGTCGGAGAAAGAAATATATCAGCGAAGATAGCCCAGATCATTCCCGATCCTCTCTCTCTCTCTCTCTCTCTCTCTGTCTCTCTTTCACTCTCTCTCTCTCTCTCTTTCTGTGGTGTCTCTCTTTCGCTTATCTTGATTTTAAATCATAACTATCTTCGTTCATGCAGTTTGATAACCGCTGTTCGTAGCTGATCGTAAAGCTTGTCTCCAACTTGGGAGGTATTTCTCGTTCTTCTCCAGGGGCGTACCCAAGATTTTACTCCGAAAAAAATGTGGGGTTTCGATTTGGGAAAGTTTTCTGTCGGGCGGACGGATAGAACTGTGACACTAATTTGATGAGTTACCTGGCGGCGGACTTGAGTTTACAAACTTCTCAGCTAATGAATTCATCTACTTTGTAAAATGCTGCTAATGTTATGTGTGGGTGTGTGTATGTGTGTGGATGTGTACTTGTGTGTATGTGTGTGTGTGGGTGTGGTTTTTAAAAAAATGTTTACTTAATTCCAACTCGGCCTGGTTTTTGGTTACAATTTCTTGAACGATAGATGGTCATAGTAACTCTTCATCCTAACAGGAATTATTAGTATATTTTGTTCTGTTCATAGAGGCAGTTTCATTGCAATCAGGACCTCCGAAGTCGGCGTTATCTGCCTGTGCGGCGAGGTCTAGTAGAGGCTATTGTGTATTTTTTTGAGGTTTTGTTTTTGTCGAACAGCTTCTCTCGTGACTAATTCTACCAACATCATCATCATCATCGAGTGCCGTCTCCGCAACGAAGGTTGGCTACCATGGAGCGACATCCCACTCTGTTTCTTGCTTTGATGGTGCAGGTTGTCATAGATTGACTTGTCTATCTTTGGATTTTACTAGTCCATGTTAGTCTTTGTCTGCCTCTGCCTCTTTTACCTTGTATTTTCCCTTCCAATATTACTTTTACTAGGCTGTTGTGTCTTTTAACGTGCCCCCAAAATTTCATTTGTCTTGCCTTAATCGTATTTAGTAGTTCTCTTTTTATTTTTAGTTGTTTTAAAACTACATCGTTTGTTTTCTTTTCTTTCCATCCAATTCTACCTATTCTTCTATAAATCCACATTTCAAAGGCTTCAATTTTCTGTTCTGTTTTTTGTGTCTAATGTCCATGTTTCTGCACCATACAGGAATATTGAGATGATGTAACATTTTACTATTCTTAGCTTCAGCCCTACTTTTATTTGTTTTGTTGTTAGTATATTTTTCATGGCATTGAAATTACTTTTTGCCATTCCTATTCTTTTGTTTATTTCAATTTTACATTTTCCATCATTGGTTATAGTATGTCCAAGGTAGTTGTAGCTCTGAAACTGTCTCCAGATGTATTCCATCAACTGTGATCTAACAATTCTACCAATGTTTGACAAACACACGCGGTCACATAATGAACAAGTCAGGCCCACTGATCCACGGGGTTTTCCAACCCTATCCATGAGTCTTTTCTCTTCTATGTGTTACCTTAGCAGTCTCAAATGATTTTATACCGTTCCTTATACATGCTCTCCATGATGTGCGATTACTTGAGAGACTAATATTTTACCAAACTATTGACTTATAAAAATAAAAATAAACGAGACAAATCTAAAACAAGTGCAACGTTTCAAATACTTATGCACAATAATTACATCAGATGGGAGATGCACCACAGAAATAAAAAGCAGAATAGCTCAGGCCAAAATAGCATTTAAGAAAATGAAAAATATCTTATGCAACAAATCTATGTCGATAAAAATGAGAAAGAGAGTTCATCGGTGCTATATAGAACCAATTCTGACCTATGGAAGCGAATCATGGACAGTAGACAAACAACTGAAAAGACCTGTTAGAGGCCACAGAGATGAGATTTCTCAGAAGAATCTTGAAAGTTCCCTGGACAGCTAAAAAGACCAATGAGGAAGTTCTCAAAGAGGCAGACACAAAAAGGGAGCTCTTAAAAAACATCAGAAAGAAGCAATCAACATTTTTCGGGCACATCATGAGAAGAGGAAAGTTGGAATACTTGGTTACAACTGGCAAAATAAAAAGGAAAGAGAGATCGCGGACGACAAAGAGAGAAGATACTGGATAGCTTGGTGTCATGGCATGGAAAACAGTCAACAACAGAACTGATACGATGCACTGTAGATAGAAGATTGTGGAGGGACATGATCGCCACGCCAACCAGCAGGGTACATGATGATGATGATGATGATGATTGACTTATCATGATTGCCTGCCACCAACCGTCAAGAGTTGATTGCGCCCAAATTGCTCGTACATCGATATCCACGTTATCACTGGTCTCCGTTAACATCGCAGAAAAACATCTAGGAAAATTTATCGGAAAAAAAAATCATCGCGGGGAAATTTCATCGCAATTTTGGAGGAAAATTTGACTCTGGGAAAATTCATCTTAGGGAAATTTTATGGCGGGATATTTCATAGCGGAATATTTGGTAGCGGAATATTTCATAGCGGGATATTTGGTAGCGGAATATTTCATAGCGGGATATTTTATTGCGGGACATTTCATAGCGGGATATTTCATAGCGGAATATTTTATAGCTGGTCATTTCATAGCGGGACATTTCATAACGGGATATTTCATAGCGGGATATTTCAAAGCGGGACATTTCATAACGGGATATTTTATAGCTGGTCATTTCAGAGCGGAAAATTTTATAGCGGGACATTTTATAGCGGGATATTTCATAGCTGGATATGTTATCGCGGGATATTTCATAGCGGGATATTTCATAGCGAGATATTTCACAGCGGGATATTTCATAGCGGAATATTTCGTAGGGGGATATTTCATAGCGGAATATTTCGTAGCGGGATATTTTATTGCGGGATATTTCATAGCGGGACATTTCATATTGGGAAATTTCATAGTGGAATAGTTTATAGCTGGTCATTTCATAGCGGGACATTTCATAACGTGATATTTCAAAGCGGGACATTTCATAGCGGTATATTTCATAGCGGAATATTTCATAGCGGAATATTTTATTGCGGGACATTTCATAGAGGATATTTTACTGCGGGACATCTCATAGCGGGATATTTCAAAGCGGGACATTTCATAGCGGGACATTTCATAGCTAAATATTTTATAGCGGGACATTTCATAGCGGGATATTTCATAGCGGGATATTTCATAGCGGAATATTTTATAGCGGGATATTTCGTAACGGGATATTTCATAGCTGGATCATCTTCTTCTTCTTCTTCTCCCCTTCTTCTTCTTCCCCTTCTTCTTCTTCCTCTTCTTCTTCTACTTCTACTTCTACTTCTTCTTCTTCTTCTTCTTCTTCTAATTCTGCTGCTTATTCTTCTTCTTCTTCTAATATTACTTCTACATCTACTTCTACTTCTACTTCCACTTCTTCTACTTCTACTTCAACTTCTACTTCTACTTCTACTTCTACTTCTACTTCTACTTCTACTTCTACTTCTACTTCTACTTCTACTTCTACTTCTACTTCTACTTCTACTTCTTCTTCTACTTCTTCTTCTACTTCTAACTCTTCTTCTACTTCTGCTTCTACTTCTACTTCTACTTCTACTTCTACTTCTACTTCTACTTCTACTTCTACTTCTACTTCTTCTTCTTCTTCTACTTCTGCTTCTACTTCTAATTTCTACTTCTACTTCTTCTTCTACTTCTGCTTCTACTTCTAATTTCTACTTCTACTTCTTCTTCAACTTCTGCTTCTACTTCTAATTTCTACTTCTACTTCTTCTTCTACTTCTCTGCTTCTACTTCTAATTTCTACTTCTACTTCTTCTTCTACTTCTACTTCTTCTTCTACTTCTGCTTCTGCTTCTGCTTCTGCTTCTACTTCTACTTCTGCTTTTTCTTCTACTTCTACTTCTACTTCTTTTTCTACTTCTACTTCTTATTCTACTTCTGCGTCTACTTCTACTTGTACATCTACTTCTGCTTTTTCTTCTACTTCTTCTTCTACTTCAACTTCTTCTTCTATTTCTACTTCTTCTACTTCTTTTTTCTTCTTCTACTTCTACTTGTTCTTCTACTTCTACTTCTTCTTCAACTTCTACTTCTACTTCTTCTTCTACTTCTACTTCTACTTCTACTTCTACTTCTACTTCTTCTTCTACTTCTGCTTCTACTTCTACTTCTACTTCTACTTCTACTTCTACTTCTACTTCTACTTCTACTTCTACTTTTTCTTCTACTACTTCTTCTACTTCAACTTTTTCTTCCATTTCTATTTCTTCTTCTACTCCTAATACTTCTACTTCTACTTCATCTACTTCATCTACTTCATTTACTTCTACTTCTTCTACTTCTGCTTATTCGACTTCTACTTCTACTTTTACTTCTTCCTCTTCTTCTTCTTCTGCTTTTTCTTCTTCTACCTCTTCTCCTTCTTCTAGTTCTATTTCTTCAACTGCTACTTTTTCTACTTCTGCTTCTTCTACTTCTACTTCTTCTACTTCTACTTCTACTTCTTCTACTTCTACTTCTACTTCTACTTCTACTTCTTCTACTTCTTCTACTTCTACTTCTACTTCTACTTCTTCTACTTCTACTTCTTCTACTTCTACTTCTACTTCTTCTACTTCTACTTCTTCTACTTCTACTTCTACTTCTACTTCTACTTCTTCTACTTCTACTTCTACTTCTACTTCTTCTACTTCTACTTCTACTTCTACTTCTTCTACTTCTACTTCTTCTACTTCTACTTCTACTTCTTCTATTTCTACTTCTACTTCTACTTCTACTTCTACTTCTACTTCTTCTACTTCTACTTCTACTTCTTCTACTTCTACTTCTTCTTCTACTTCTACTTCTTCTACTTCTACTTCTACTTCTACTTCTACTTCTACTTCTTCTACTTCTACTTCTACTTCTTCTACTTCTACTTCTACTTCTACTTCTACTTCTTCTTCTTCAGCTTCTACTTCCACTTCTACTTCTTCTACTTCTACTTCTACTTCTACTTCTACTTCTTCTACTTCTACTTCTACTTCTACTTCTACTTCTACTTCTACTTCTTCTACTTCTACTTCTACTTCTACTTCTACTTCTTCTACTTTTACTTTTACTTCTTCTACTTCTTCTACTTCTTCTACTTCTACTTCTACTTCTTCTACTTCTACTTCTACTTCTTCTACTTCTACTTCTACTTCTACTTCTACTTCTACTTCTACTTCTACTTCTTCTACTTCTACTTCTTCTACTTCTACTTCTTCTACTACTTCTTCTCCTTCTTCTCATCTTCCTAATTCATCTTTTTAGTATGCGATCACAGTGACGTATCTCTTGTAGTGCGTGACCTCCAATCCTAAGACCATAAAGTTATTCTTTATTATTACCTTCTCTAACGTTTTCATCTTAATTATTTTGTAAAGTTTAGTTGAAATTGTAAAACAGCTTATTCGGTGAAATTAGGTTAAGGAACTTCCGTTAAATGTGTCAAGCAGAATGATGTCACAAATCCAGAAAGTAGGGCAGGGGTTCCACTTATAATGATAACGAGGCTATAAATAAATCAAGGGAAGCCACGTGCACAATATTCTTGCAATATGAAGCAAGGACACGTAACAACACTCACGATTAAAATTAACATAAGACACAAGTGCCATCAATTAACAACAAACAGGACAAATTGTTGTCGTTCTTTCTTCTTTCTTTCTTTTCTCTTTTCACTGATGCCTAAAAAGTGTCGTGGTTTATATCATTTGTCGTTCTTGAGCTGCTCGAATTGTCTGAATTAGTGATTTTCCTTTGTTGTTACATATCTCTGTCACTGCATCTATCCATCTTCTTCTGGGTCTTCCTCTTGGTCTATTTCCATGCATTCTCGAGAAGAACGCCCTTGATGGTGATTGGTGATGATTCATTCTGACCAGGTGGCCAAACCATTTAAGTTGTTGAAATTCTATATAATAGTTATCGTTGCCCAGTTATATTCCAGACAAAATTTCAAGCGTCACTAGAGTTTTAAATTGTTGCTATGATTTCAATGAAAAATATTAATGTTTTGAGAATGTTATGGTCGGATCATCACCACTGCACACACAACTAACCCATAGGCGCTTCGGTTTTCCACGTCGAAATATCGAGAATCTCCCAAGGGGAACACAGACCCACGAACTGTGTCGAACTTCCCGGGATCCAGCGGGCGGGTAGGCATTTTTGTTGACAATGTTGCCCGTTCAACGGCCATTTCTTGGAGACAAATAATAATAAATAATGAATTATTATAGAGAGAAACTTCCGAGGCGATAATTCAGAGAATCATAGGAGAAATATGTATGTTTTACAGCACTCAGAAAAAAATGAGGTCGGCCATGGATTAGCCTACCATTTTCGATATTTAATTATCATGAAATTTTTTTAACGTGCGCGATTGTACACGGGCCCTGTTTTTTTTTTCCTGTTATCTGACAGGGGTAAACGATGAAATCACAGATTCAATTTTTCTTTAATTTTGAAAAAAAAAAAAAAAATTTCACGAAATTTTCGAACCTGGGAGCTTCTTGTCGAGAGGCAGGAGCCCTACCTCTAGTATTCAAAACGTTTTGAGAATGCACATCCCAAAGGGAAGTAATTTAAACTAATACTGTAACTTCATCTGAACACATCCTTGAACGGGTAGAGGGAGGGGAGGGGGAGGGGTGGGCCTCGGTAGCCTAGTTGAGAAAACCACCCGACTTGGTTACAGACTTTCGAAACAACCCGTGTTCGATTCCCGCTGGAAGCAGTGTGAATTGTACTCGTGGTTGGTAAAAAAATATCTCCGCGGTCGACCCAGCCGCTGGCAGAAATGGATACCGGGGTATTGCACCGGGAATGTGAGGAATGCCGTCTCACATCGTGAGTTTCGATGCTTGAAGCGGCACTATCCAGAAGTCTCCGAACACTTCTGGATAGTCGGTCGAGCACATATGGGTAAAAACTCGCGTGTTAAGACGCCGATTCAAGTCTCGTAGTCTACCTTTCTCTTTACTTTTTTAAAACAAAATTTAACTCAACATCATATGCAATATTAATCCTTATCGTAGGTTACCGTTCTTTTTTGTTATTTGTTGCCTTGTTTACTGTTGAAGACTTAAAGTCGAAACGTCTAACATTGTGTTCTGTCTTTATTTTACAGATATCACCGCGATGTACAATAAAGATAAGTGGTAACATATTAAAACAGGTAAATGAATTTAAATATATGGGAACAATTTACCTCTGGTTACATTAGATGTTAGATGTACAACAGAGGTGAGATGGTAGATGTACAACAGAGGTGAGATGGTAGATGTACAACAGAGGTGAGATGGTAGATGCACAACAGAGGTGAGATGGTAGATGTACAACAGAGGTGAGATGTTAGATGTACAACAGAGGTGAGATGACAGATGTACAAAAGAGGTGAGATGACAGATGTACAACAGAGGTGAGATGTTAGATGTACAACAGAGGTGAGATGACAGATGTACAACAGAGGTGAGATGACAGATGTACAACAGAGGTGAGATGCAGAATGGCTCAGGCAAAAGCAGCTTTAAAAAAAAAAAAATTGGAAAATAATGTGCAATCCATTTTTGACAGCGGAACATGAAAAACAGTTCTTAATGTTATGTGGAACCGATATTAGCACACGGTCATAGACAACAGGACAACAGACAAGAAAATCAGTGGAGACTCTAGAATTGTCGTTTTATAGAAGAATGTTGAGAATACCATGAACAGCTAAGAAGAGTAATGAAAACGTTCTGAAAGAGGTCAAAGAAAAAAGAGAGCTAATTTCCAAATTTCTTCTCTTCTTCCTTTCAACTTCCTGTTGAGGATAGGTTTTCAACAAACACTTTCCAAGTCGTTCTGTTTCCTGCCATTCTTTTAAGATCATTCCATGTCTTCCCCATCATCTTCATCTCTGCTTCTATCTGTTTCCTCCAAGAATATTTTGATTTTCCTTTTTGTCTTTTTCCCTGGGGATTCCAAAAAAGGGCTTATAGTATAATACTCTCAGTTGACTTCCGCAGTGTGTCCTATCCACCGCCATCGTCTTCGCTGTATCTCTTTATCCACTGGTATTTGACTGGTACATTTCCATAATTCTATGTTAGTGATTTTGTCCAGCCATTTCCATCCTTTTATTCTGAGCAAGCATCCATTAATGAAAGTCTGTATCTTCGTGAATGTCAATTTTGTTGTTCTCCATGTTTCACAGCCATAATAGGATTGACTTAACACTGAAGTTGAAAATTTTTATTTTTGTATTTAACCTAATTTCTTTGGATTTTCACATGTTATATAGTGCAATGAAAGCTCTTCTTGCTATTTATATCTATATTTTGCTATCATTCTCTGTTCTTCCTTCTTTGTCTATATTACTGCCCTGATATATGTAAGACTTTACGTCTAGTAGAGGTATTTCTCCACTGCCTTGTGGGTGATACTTTTTAATCAAAGGCTACAGGAGTCAACCGTAAACAAACCGACGGGAGGCAACAGAAAACCACCGTCGTAACTTCTTTGTATAACCATGGGTCACCAAAAAGAGCTCTTAAATGTTAATTAGAGCCAGTCTAAACATATGGACGTCAATCGTGGACAAATAAGACAACAGAATAGAAAATCACTGGATGTTGAAGAAATGTCGTTTTACAGAAGAATGTTGAGAATACCATGGATAGCTAAGAAGAGTAATGAAAACGTTCTGAAAGAGGCCAAAGAAAAATGAGAACCAATATTAGTAAGAAATAATCATCATTTTTTTGACCATGTAACGAGAAGGAAACAGATGGAATATATTGTGACAACTGGGGAAGTTGAGGGACGAAGAGATGGGAGAAGCAATGAGAAAAAATACCAGACAGCTTAAGAGAATGGCTTGGCAGAAGGTCAACAACAGAAATGATAAATAACTGTTGAGATCGAAAGTTGTGGAGAGATATGATCACCTACGCCAACAGGCATGATACTTGATGATGATGTTGTATTTATTTCATGTTTATTTGCTCATGTTATATTCAGATTTATAACTGCCGCACACGATGATACATGTGTGTATCTTCCTCGATATTATTTACAAGAAAACAACGCAATTACATCCCCCCCCCCCCCAACGCCCAGTTTTAGAACTTGTAGTTCCAAATCGAATAATCTCGTCGATTCACGTTTCACACGGGAACTATTTGTTTTTTTTCCTGGCCTAATTAGAAATGTAGAGGAAGTGTGCTGCTGTATGGTAATACCCTTTTGTAATGGGTGCGACCATAAACAATAACATGTATCATCATCATCATCATCATCATCATCAAGTGTCATGCTGGTTGGCGTAGGCGTTCATCTCTCTCTACATCACTCTGTCCTTCATGCATGTCATAATTTTAGTAGGTGATCTTTTATTTTACCATTTAGATACGATTTTAAATATTTGTTTCTCTTAGTTTTCCTCTGATCTTTTTTCCTTCCATCCATTCTGTCTGTTGCTATAGTATTCTCAATGTCTTCTTTTTGCATGACATACACAATAAATGTCGATTGTCTATTCCGAATGACTTTGAGGATACCCCTGGGTTCTCCAACTCTATTTAAATATTCTTCATTTTGAATATAAAATGACTGCTCCTGTGAGATACCACAGTGTAGATGAGTAGCAGGTTATGGATGTGACGTACACTCTTACAAGGTATGATGACATCATCATCATCATTGAGTACCGTCTCCGCATCGAAGGTTGGCTACCATGGATCGTCATTACACTTTGTCTCTTGTTTTGATGGTGCAGGTTGTCATAGGTTGACTTGTCCATCTTTTGATGTTACTCGTCCATGTTAGTCTTCGTCTGCATCTGCCTCTTTTACCTTGTATTTTCCCTTCCAATATTACTTTTATTAGGCTGTTGTGTCTTTTAACATGGCCCACAAATTTCATTTGTCTTGTTCTAATTGCGTTTAGTAGTTCTCTTTTTATTTTTAGTTGTTTTAAAACTTCATCGTTTGTTTTCTTTTCTTTCCATCAGATTCTACCTATTCATACGTAAGGTATGGTGATAGCTTTACAAAAAAAATAAGGAACACAACAAAATACTGACGTTTCGGCCAACCTTCTTCAGAGAACGAGAACAAACGGAGAACGGGCTCACTAACAAGAACTTGGATGACGTTCAACAAACATAAAGTAGGAGCAGTATAAGGCAGGTACGGAACATGCAAATTTTTGCAGTGCTACTGTAAAGTTGTGTTCTGTCGCCAGATGTATTTTCACTTTACAGCGAACATATTATGAGATCAATCTATCTATCTATTGACCTTTCGAGCCGTAGCCGGCCCATAGGGCGTAAACCAAGATACTCCTTCTCTTATCTAAATTTTTGTTCTAGCAGTTTTTCAATTCTTTTAAAGACATTTTATCAAATCTCACCGTTTGTCTCTGTTCTGTGCAAGCAGCTCTATCTCATTGAGGGAGCCGATTCCTGCTGCTCTTGCCTCTCTCATCAATGTTCTTCTCAGTGTCTCTCTGGGTCTTCCTCTTTTCCTCTTACCTGTTGTTTCCCACATGAGGGCTTGCTTTGCTATTCGGTTATTATCTCTTCTCATCACATGTCCAACATATGACCATCGTCTTTTCTTGAGTACTGAAGATATTAGTGGTTGATTGGCGATTTCTCTAATTTCTTTGTTTGTTTTGAATTTGTTCCATGCTATACCAAGTATTTTCCTTAGACATTTATTTTCTAATGCATTCAACTTTGTTTCTATGTCTCTTGTTGTTTTCCAGCTCTCACATGCATACGTAAGGGTAGATAGTACGTTTGATTTGAATAGTCTAAGTTTTGTGCTTGTGCTGATGAGTTTTGATTTCCACAACTTTACAAGGCTTCTGAAAGACATTGCTGCTTTAGCTATTCTGATTCTAATTTCTTTGCTCGTATCCCTTTCTCGATCAATGAGATCAATAGTAGACAAAAAAGGAATTAAAGTCAACGGTCACAACATAAATAATTTGCGATATGCGGATGACACAGTCTTAATAGAGGCAGCGAATGAACTACACGAAATGATAGATATAATAGTAAAAGAAAGCAGCAAGAAAGGTCTCAGTCTGAATAGTAAGAAAACAGAAGTAATGGTCATATCAAAGAAACAATCATCACCATCATGCAGCATAAAAATAAACAGGACAAATCTGAAACAAGTGCAACAATAATACTTGGGCACAATAACATCATCAGATGGAAGACGCACCACAGAAATAAAAAGCAGAATAGCTCGGGCCAAAATAGCATTTCAGAAAATGAAAATATATTATGCAACAATCTATGTCAATAGAAGTGAGAAAGAGAGTTCATCGATGCTATATAGAACCAATTCTGACCTATGGAAGCGAATCATGGACAGTAGACACACAAATGAAAAGACGATTAGAGGCCACAGTGATGGGATTTATCAGAAGAATGTTGAAAGTTCCCTGGACAGCTAAAAAGACCAATGAGGAAGTTCTCAAAGAGGCCAACACAAAAAGGGAACTCCTAAAAAAACAAGAAAGAAGCAATTAACATTTTTCGGGCACATCATGAGAAGAGGAAAGTTGGAATACTTGGTTACAACTGGCAAAATAAAAGGTAAGAGAGATCGCGGTAAACAAAGAGAGAAAATACTGGATAGCTTGGTGTCATGGCATGGGAAACAGTCAACAACAGAACTGATACGATGCATTGTAGATAGAAGATTGTGGAAAGACATGATCGCCTACGCTAACCGGTATGGCACATGATGGTGTAAAGCTGGTAGGCATGGTGACAGCTTTACCAAACAGGAACACTAAAAAATACTAACTTTTCAGTGTAAGTGTTTCCGGCTCTGGGTGCGTTTTGTTTCAAATCATGAAAAGCACCCACCGCCACAAAAGGTGTCCACGCCCATGTTTTCACTACGTCCACACGTGGACTACCCTAAATGAGTCTTGTAAACGTTTGGAAATCAAACCCCACTTCCCTAAAAACATACAAAAATTAAGGTTGGATTAACAAGCATTTATTACATCAAACTCTTCGTCTTCTCAACAACTCGCATTTTATCCCATACCTTTAATAATGCGAATATATTTTTATGCCTAGCCCATTCGTTTACTCTCCGACAGTTTATTCTGCGAGCATTCCTTAGAAACAACCTTCCCCCGTATCTCCCCTCAAGGCAAAAAGACCACACACGAAGAAATCCAGCGAGCAAACATTCACTGCTGCTTTGTGTGCGAACGGCCGTGTTCCTGATTTTAACAGTTTGGTTTTATGGTCTACAGCAAGACCATTAAGGCGTATTCCGTGTTCATGGCATCAATAAAGGACATTATAGTTCTCCTTGCTTTCTTTACAGCGTGCTTCTATTTTCGTTAGCAAACCGAAAGTAATAAAACCATATCTGCAAGTAATTTCTTCATATTTATTCAAGCTATGTATGTGTGTATATATGTATTATTATTACTTTTATTATTGTTATTACTACTGCAATAACACGGTAATAACAACGAGTAAAGTAAACAAAAAAAAAACGGTTGAAATGTTTTCACTATTAATATTACTATTGTAATAATCCGCCCAATACTGAAGGCGAAAGTTGTCGATAAATGTTTGAATGAATTATTGCTATAACTGGTACGTTAAGCCGCCAATAATGACGGTAAATAACTGATAACCGCTATTCACAAACAAATGTGGGAGTTACAACGTTCTATTATAGTTGCAACGCTTTGAACTGGGAAAATTCTGTTATCGCTGATTTTAAAATGACTTTGCCAATTAAATAAACGATGGGGGTGTTTATTTCTGTATTCTTTGTTCATTTTGAAACGATAAGATCGATAAATGTGCAGATGCAGGTAGACGCTTTCCAGTCCTGGTAGAAAACGAAAGGGAAGAAATGGGAGTGATAAGTGGGAAGTAGTTTATAGGTGGAAAGCATCGTATGTGTTGCGCGGTATCATCGTCACCATCATCGTCACCACCAGCATCATAATAGTCTATATCACCATCACCACCATCTTACCATCATAATCATCATCATCATCATCATCATCATCATCATCGTCATCATCATCATCATCATCACTATCACCACAATAACATCATCACCACCATCAACATCAACATCATCACCACCATCAACATCATCACCACCATCAACATCATCAACACCATCACCACCATCAACACCATCACCACCATCAACATCATCACTATCACCACAATAACATCATCACCACCATCAACATCATCAACATCATCACCACCATCAACATCATTACCACCATCAACATCATCAACACCATCACCACCATCAACACCATCACCACCATCAACATCATCACTATCACCACAATAACATCATCACCACCATCAACATCATCAACACCATTACCACCATCAACATCATCACTATCACCACAATAACATCATCACCACCATCAACATCCTTACCACCATCAACATCATCAACACCATCACCACCATCAACACCATCACCACCATCAACATCATCACTATCACCACAATAACATAATCACCACCATCAACATCATCAACATCATCACCACCTTCAACATCATCACCATCATCAACATCATCACCACCATCAACACCATCACCACCATCAACATCATCACCATCACCACAATAACATCATCACCACCATCAACATCATCACTATCACCACAATAACATCATCCCCACCATCACCATCATCACCATCACCACAATAACATCATCACCACCATCAACATCATCACCACCATCAACATCATCACCACCATCAACATCATCACCATCACCACAATAATCATTATCATCACTCAAACCATCATCACCATTATTATCATTATTATCATCAATATACTCATCATCATCACCAGCACTATCATCACCATCCCCACCATTATCACTAGCATCATCACCATCACCATTATCGTCATAATCACCATTATCAAATCACACCGCCATCACCAGCATCACCACAAACATCACCATCACCACTATCATTACTTTCTTCATCAACTACCATACATTCTGGTGAGCTAATCATGTCACTCAAGTTTTACGATATTCTATCAAACCATTCCCTTAAACTGACTAGTATCTTCACTGTCTCCTTGGATCCCTTTTTTTTTATCTCCTACTTTTTACTTCTCACAAAAGAAAATATTTCAACAGAACTTTTTCCCATTACCGTCAAAAAAATAATGATTGTCTTCCCTTGGTGGTGCAAATATTCTTTTAGAAATGTTTTCCTCATCATACTTTTTTTAGTTGTCGTATTCTCATTTTTTGTTTGGTGTCGTATTCTCATTATTTTTTTAGCTGTCGTGTCATTTATTTTTAGCTGTTGTATGTTCATTATTTTTTAACTGTCGTGTCATTTATTTTTTAGCTGTCGTGTCATTTATTTTTTAGCTGTCTTGTCATTTATTTTTAGCTGTTGTATGTTCATTATTTTTTAGCTGTCGTGTCATTTATTTTTAGCTGTTGTATGTTCATTATTTTTAGCTGTCGTGTCATTTATTTTTAGCTGTTGTATGTTCATTATTTTTTAACTGTCGTGTCATTTATTTTTTAGCTGTAGTGTCATTTATTTTTAGCTGTTGTATGTTCATTATTTTTTAGCTGTCGTGTCATTTATTTTTAGCTGTTGTATGTTCATTATTTTTTAGCTGTCGTGTCATTTATTTTTAGCTGTTGTATGTTCATTATTTTTTAGCTGTCGTGTCATTTATTTTTTAGCTGTCGTGTCATTTATTTTTAGCTGTTGTATGTTCATTATTTTTTAGCAGTCTTATTATCATATCCTGTTAGATGTCGTATTCTCGTTACTTTTAGCTGTCGTATTCTCATTAGTTTTAACTGTCGTATTCTCATTAGTTTTAACTGACGTATTCTCATTGCTTGTTAGCTATTGTTTTCTCATTAGTATTACCTGTCGTATTACTATCAGCATGCTAAAGCCAAATTTCAATGGACTAAACTTCAAGCCAGACGGAGAAGCTGGAAACAGAAAACAGAGTCCTTGAATCTCTGTGACAATGACTGCACACACACACACACAATTGAGAAGTGGAACCAATTCTTTTCCTGGTATCTGAACTTTACCACGCCCCAGAATACTCACACCATTCGAATTTATCATCAAGCTAGCCCTATGATTCGGGTAAAGAATGATACTCTAAGGGCTTTCTCTGACAGTGGCGGTGTAGTGTTCCAGTATAATGATATATCATACCCAAACATTTCTGTGAACACTATTGTAGTCACCACACAAGCGACAATGGCACACATTAAGATTGAGTTCTCACTGACCATTTCGCAAGCCGACAGTGCACTGACGGTGAGTGAGGTGCAAACATTTACAGACACCTATTGTCTGGACGGGCATTCTTGGTCGTTTAGTGCAGTGTGTAGTGGGTGCTGCAAAGGCTACAACGTCATCATCGGTACGTGTCACGGCAACTGTTCACATGGGTTCTATGGGCACGGCTGCTCCGGGTCTTGTCTTAGTGTCTGTCCTTTATGTGAGGAAAAATCCGGGAAATGCCTACAATGTAAACGTCCTGGCTATACATGTAATGACACTTGTCCCGATGGTAATTTTGGACTACAGTGCAAACAGACGTGTTCTGATGGCTGTGACATCATATGTGACCCGGAAAGTACAGATTGTACGTGCAAGGAAACGTACTACGGATCAGACTGCATTCTCAAATGTCCGGGCAACTGTTTCAACGACACCTGTGAACAGTCAACCGGGAACTGTACATGCAAGGGAACGTTCTACGGGTCAGACTGCACTCTCCAATCTCCGGACAACTGATTGAACGAAATCTGTGAACAGTTAATCGGGGCCTGCATCTCGTATGTCGATGATTCCCACGTTAAGAAGAGTCTGCCGACTACAACAAACCCAAGCATATGGATACCTTAATGTGTTTTTCTGTGCTGGACATGGTTCATTTCTTGGTGTTTTTCTTCGAAGCCATGACTCATATCTTGATGTGTTCCTGTGCTAGCCATGGCTCATACCTTGATGTGTTTCTGTGCTAGCCATGGCTCATATCTTAGCTTGTGTGTGTGTGTGTGTGTGTGTGTGTGTGTGTGTGTGTGTGTGTGTGTGTGCTGGCCATGGCTCATATCTTGGTGTGTGTCATGTTAGTCATATCTCATATCTTGGTGTGTCCGTGTTAATCATGTCTCACATCTTTATGTTTGTATGTGTTTAGTCATATCTCATATCTTAGTGTGTATCTGTGTTAGTCATGTGTCATATCTTTTTGTGTGCATGTCTGTGTATGTCACATCTCATATCCTTGTATGTGCATAGCTATGTTACTCATATCTCATATCTTTGTGTGTGCATGTCTATGTTGGTCATATCTCATATCTTTGTGTGCATGTCTATGTTAGGCATGTGTCATATATCTTGATGTGTGTCAGTGTTAGTCATGCTTCGTATCGCTGTGTGCATGTCTGTGTTGGTCACATCTCATATCTTTGTGTGTGCATGTCTGTGTTAGTCACCTCTAGTGACTCGGGCAGATGGTGCTCGTAAACCTAGGAGGGCCGACCATCTAAGGGCAGAATCCCCCTACAGAAAAGATAATCTGCTGCCTTGCAGGAAGATTGAGGACAACCGAAAGGCTAAGGAATGCAAACCTGAATAAATGCTGGCTGAAATCGGATGAACTGGGCCACTGGCGCAGAACACAGTGCAACGTTTTAATGGGTGTTCAATCAGAGTGGATCTGGCAGACTCTAATTGTGATGTTCTGTCTGTGGGGCGATCAACACACTTAACCTGACAGCTGACTTCATGTGAGAGTCTGAAATCCTACTCTGATTGAGTCCTGATCGCAGAGAGAGAATCTTGAACGAGACACAAGAAAAATGTGGAAGCTTGTAAAACAGCTGAATGATGAGAGTACAGAAAGGAACACCAAAATTACACTGAAGAAGGATGGAAATATCCTAACAGGTAAGCATGCAGCAAATCACTTTGCAGATTCCTTTGCAAATGACAATAATAGTGAAATCAGCCTAGAAAAACGACAAGAGACCCGTTTAAAACAACAAAATGC
>JAVIAB010000160.1:72518786-72556286 GCA_032433765.1 Megaustenia siamemsis | reverse complement strand
GAGATGATGCAGACTCTACTGGACATCAAAATTGTGCTAGTGGAGGTCATGACTGGCGAACAACGGAGATGATGCAGACTCTACTGAACATCAAAATTGTGCTAGTGGAGGTCATGACTGGCGAACAACGGAGATGATGCAGACTCTACTGGACATCAAAATTGTGCTAGTGGAGGTCATGACTGGCGAACAACGGAGATGATGCAGACTCTATTGGACATCAAAATTGTGCTAGTGGAGGTCATGACTGGCGAACAACGGAGATGATGCAGACTCTACTGGACATCAAAATTGTGCTAGTGGAGGTAAAACTGGCGAACAACGGAGATGATGCAGACTTTACTGGACATCAAAATTGTGCTAGTGGAGGTCATGACTGGCGAACAACGGAGATGATACAGACTCTACTGGGCATCAAAATTGTGCTAGTGGAGGTCATGACTGGCGAACAACTGAGATGATGCAGACTCTACTGGGCATCAAAATTGTGCTAGTGGAGGTCATAACTGGCGAACAACGGAGATGATGCAGACTCTACTGGGCATCAAAATTGTGCTAGTGGAGGTCATAACTGGCGAACAACGGAGATGATGCAGACTCTACTGGGCATCAAAATTGTGCTAGTGGAGGTCATAACTGGCGAACAACGAAGATGATGCAGACTCTACTGGACATCAAAATTGTGCTAGTGAAGGTAATAACTGGCGAACAACGGAGATGATGCAGATTCTACTGGACATCAAAATTGTGCTAGTGAAGGTAATAACTGGCGTACAACGGAGATGACGCAGACTCTACTGGACATCAAAATTGTGCTAGTGAAGGTAATGACTGGCGAACAACGGAGATGATGCAGACTCTACTGGGCATCAAAATTGTGCTAGTGAAGGTAATGACTGGCGAACAACGGAGATGATGCAGACTCTACTGGACATCAAAATTGTGCTAGTGAAGGTAATGACTGGCGAACAACGGAGATGATGCAGACTCTACTGGGCATCAAAATTGTGCTAGTGGAGGTCATGACTGGCGAACAACGGAGATGATGCAGACTCTACTGGACATCAAAATTGTGCTAGTGGAGGTCATGACTGGCGAACAACGGAGATGATGCAGACTTTACTGGACATCAAAATTGTGCTAGTGGAGGTCATGACTGGCGAACAACGGAGATGATGCAGACTCTACTGGACATCAAAATTGTGCTAGTGGAGGTCATGACTGGCGAACAACGGAGATGATGCAGACTCTACTGGGCATCAAAATTGTGCTAGTGGAGGTCATGACTGGCGAACAACGGAGATGATGCAGACTCTACTGAGCATCAAAATTGTGCTAGTGGAGGTCATGACTGGCGAACAACGGAGATGATGCAGACTCTACTGGGCATCAAAATTGTGCTAGTGGAGGTCATGACTGGCGAACAACGGAGATGATGCAGACTCTACTGGACATCAAAATTGTGCTAGTGGAGGTCATGACTGGCGAACAACGGAGATGATGCAGGCTCTACTGAACATCAAAATTGTGCTAGTGGAGGTCATGACTGGCGAACAACGGAGATGATGCAGACTCTACTGGGCATCAAAATTGTGCTAGTGGAGGTCATGACTGGCGAACAACGGAGATGATGCAGACTCTACTGGACATCAAAATTGTGCTAGTGGAGGTCATGACTGGCGAACAACGGAGATGATGCAGGCTCTACTGAACATCAAAATTGTGCTAGTGGAGGTCATAACTGGCGAACAACGGAGATGATGCAGACTCTACTGGGCATCAAATTGTGCTAGTGGAGGTCATGACTGGCGAACAACGGAGATGATGCAGACTCTACTGGACATAAAAATTGTGCTAGTGGAGGTCATGACTGGCGAACAACGGAGATGATGCAGACTCTACTGGACATCTAAATTGTGCTAGTGGAGGTCATGACTGGCGAACAACGGAGATGATGCAGACTTTACTGGACATCAAAATTGTGCTAGTGGAGGTCATGACTGGCGAACAACGGAGATGATGCAGACTCTACTGGACATCAAAATTGTGCTAGTGGAGGTCTTGACTGGCGAACAACGGAGATGATGCAGACTCTACTGGACATCAAAATTGTGCTAGTGGAGGTAATAACTGGCGTACAACGGAGATGATGCAGACTCTACTGAACATCAAAATTGTGCTAGTGGAGGTAATAACTGGCGAACAACGGAGATGATGCAGACTCTACTGAACATCAAAATTGTGCTAGTGGAGGTCATGACTGGCGAACAACGGAGATGATGCAGACTCTACTGAACATCAAAATTGTGCTAGTGGAGGTCATGACTGGCGAACAACGGAGATGATGCAGACTCTGCTGGACATCAAAATTGTGCTAGTGGAGGTCATGACTGGCGAACAACGGAGATGATGCAGACTTTACTGGACATCAAAATTGTGCTAGTGGAGGTCATGACTGGCGAACAACGGAGATGATGCAGACTCTACTGGACATCAAAATTGTGCTAGTGGAGGTCTTGACTGGCGAACAACGGAGATGATGCAGACTCTACTGGACATCAAAATTGTGCTAGTGGAGGTCATGACTGGCGAACAACGGAGATGCTGCAGACTCTACTGGACATCAAAATTGTGCTAGTGGAGGTCATGACTGGCGAACAACGGAGATGATGCAGACTCTACTGGACATCAAAATTGTGCTAGTGGAGGTCATGACTGGCGAACAACGGAGATGATGCAGACTTTACTGGACATCAAAATTGTGCTAGTGGAGGTCATGACTGGCGAACAACGGAGATGATGCAGACTCTACTGGACATCAAAATTGTGCTAGTGAAGGTAATAACTGGCGAACAACGGAGATGATGCAGACTCTACTGGACATCAAAATTGTGCTAGTGAAGGTAATGACTGGCGAACAACGGAGATGATGCAGACTCTACTGGACATCAAAATTGTGCTAGTGGAGGTCATGACTGGCGAACAACGGAGATGATGCAGACTCTACTGGACATCAAAATTGTGCTAGTGAAGGTAATGACTGGCGAACAACGGAGATGATGCAGACTCTACTGGACATCAAAATTGTGCTAGTGAAGGTAATGACTGGCGAACAACGGAGATGATGCAGACTTTACTGGACATCAAAATTGTGCTAGTGAAGGTAATGACTGGCGAACAACTGAGATGATGCAGACTCTACTGGACATCAAAATTGTGCTAGTGAAGGTAATGACTGGCGAACAACTGAGATGATGCAGACTCTACTGGAAATCAAATTGTGCTAGTGAAGGTAATGACTGGCGAACAACGGAGATGATGCAGACTTTACTGGACATCAAAATTGTGCTAGTGGAGGTAATGACTGGCGAACAACTGAGATGATGCAGACTTTACTGGACATCAAAATTGTGCTAGTGAAGGTAATGACCGGCGAACAACTGAGATGATGCAGACTCTACTGGGCATTAAAATTGTGCTAGTGGAGGTCATGACTGGCTAACAACGGAGATGATGCAGACTCTACTTCACTTCCCAGCTGTACTTCTTGAAACAGACAAACCCACCAAGCCAGACGAGTAGAAATTTAAGAGGGAAGGCGAACCTGTACTAAAAATACAGTGCTGTTGTCGGATATATTAAGCCGAAAGCTGTAAAAACCACCGCACAGCTGTAAACCACGACACAGCGCATCCACGACCCCTTAACGCCCTTTGAAGGCGGATGACATTGATGATTATTAATTCTTTTAGGGGGCAAAGTTGTATCCCAGCAGCAGAGCTGGAAGTTGTCAGCGACCCACAGCTGATGGCTTGCGACTGGATCGGTGAACCCAGAACCATCGAGACCCTACTCAACCACTCCATGGTGACTCCAGTAACAGACTAACCTGTCTAGTCTAGCCAAGCGAGTGGGGGATGGAAGAGGGAAGACAACCCGGTACTTAAAAATAACATGTTGAAGTCGGATGTATTGGGCCGAAAGACGCAAATATTACAATAATTTTACTGCAAACCACAACACAACGCAGACAACCCCACTTAACGTCCTCTTAAGGGCGGATGATGAGAAAGTGTATTCCTTTAGTCACCGGACAAACGCAAGCAAGCAATTCCTTTAGTAGTTATCGAGTAAACGCAATAGAAAACATATTTTAGTTCCTTTGAATGCAGACTTTGGGAGAATGACACTCTGTTGCAACGTTTGGGGACTATGACCCCGTCCAGTAACTGAGCTAAGCGCAACCTGCGACGCACAGCTGACTACATGCGCCAGAATTGGCGAGCAACAGACCCCGATCCACCTCCCAACGGTGCTCCTGGAAACAGACTATCAAAACTGGCCAAGCAAGTAGAGATCAACTAGGAAAGGCAACTCGGCGACACTAACAAATTACGCGCTGATTTCGGATGTTATGGGCCTAAAGAGCCGTAAACCACAACTTGAACTTTCCGTGTTAATCAGTTTTTCCTTGCAGCCGTGTGCACAAGAGTCCCTCGCCGCAAAGGCAGACATCTCCGTCTTCGGGAATACTCATATTTTTTTTTTCGTCAATGGGTAATTAACATTTCAAATCCTGCCTCGCTGCAGAGACCAGGTGTGGTCGCCGCAGAGAGAAATCACAAATAAAAGTCCCAACTGACGCATCCGGGATTTGAACTCACAACCTTTCTGACTCGAGACCGGCGTCTTGCGGTGAAACCAACCAGTCACCGGCGTAACACATCTACGCCAGTTTAACGCACATTTAAGGACAGATTACGGAGTAGACTACCCATTCCTTTAAAATTCATCGGATAGCACTATAAAGAAAGAAAGAAACTCGAGACTTTCCTGTTGAGAGCCAACGTTTTACCTCCAGGCAACTCAGCCCCTCCATTTTAGTTTCTTTTTCTAGAGGCTGGGTGAACCCCGGAGCCTTGTCAATCTGGAAAAGAATCCGCCACTTCTGGGAATGTAAAAATGTAGTTTTAAAAAAAATCGTTTTAACGCTTAAAAAAAGGAACTTACGACGCCCTTTGACGTTTAGGGAATATGGTGTTAATTCTTTCTTTCATCAACATTCGTCTTCTGTTCCTTTAATAACTTCTTGTTCCTTTTTCCAGGCAAGTGACGAGAGGTCCTGATTATAGTTCGCACCGAAAAATCCCTTTCAGCGTTCTGGCGATTGCATAAAAAAAATTAACGGTACTGCTCGATGTAGAGTGATACCTGATTTTTAGAATACAGACCATATTTTATGTGAGCTTAGGAGGAGCTCTACGTGCAATTTATGTAGAAAAGACTCATAAAAAGAATATATTGAAAAGAAGTGAATGAAAAACTGGTGACCAAAGACATAATTTCAGGGCTGTAAGGGGACTTGGGTTTTTTTTTTTTTTTTACCAAAGTTCGAAACTTGAGGAGGCCAGGTCATGAAACAGAACTTTTAGATTGGTTATAGATATCTGAAGTATGTAGAAATATGGTTTTACAGAAGAATGTTTTGAATACCATGGACAGCTAAGAAGAGTAATGAAGATGTTCTGAAAGAGGTCAAAGCAAAAAATAGAGCTAATTTCCAATATTAGGAAGAAACAATCATAATTTTTTGACCATGTAATGAGAAGAGAACAACTGGAATATATTGTGACAACTGGAAAAATTGAGGGACGAAGAGATAGAGGTAAGCAAAGAGAAAAAAAATAACAGACAGCTTAAGAGAATGAATTGGCAGAAGGTCAACAACAAAAATGATAAATTACTGTCGAGATCAAAAGTTGTGGAGAGACATGATCACCTACGCCAGCAGGCCCGGTACTTGAATATGATGATGATAGATATCTGTGCCTCACCGTTTGTTGTCGTTGTCCCCGTCTTCTGAAGCAGACCGCAGGCCGGAACGTCAGTATTTTGTTGTGTTCCTTTTTTGTAAAGCTGTCTGCATACCATGGAGTGTATATAAGCTCCCTTTAGATTGACCTTTAACCTGATAATTTGCGACTTAAATATAACTGCAAGTTTTCAGCATTATCATCATTTAGTGCCGCATCAAAGGCTGACTACCATGGAGCATTATCATCATTTAGTGCCGCATCAAAGGCTGACTACCATGGAGCATTATCATCATTTAGTGCCGCATCAAAGGCTGACTACCATGGAGCATTATCATCATTTAGTGCCGCATCAAAGGCTGACTACCATGGAGCATTATCATCCTTTAGTGCCGCATCAAAGGCTGACTACCATGGAGCATTATCATCATTTAGTGCCGCATCAAAGGCTGACTACCATGGAGCATTATCATCATTTAGTGCCGCATCAAAGGCTGACTACCATGGAGCATTATCATCCTTTAGTGCCGCATCAAAGGCTGACTACCATGGAGCATTATCCCGCTCTGTCTCTTGCTTTGATGGTGCAGGTTGCCATAGGTTGACTTGCCCATCTTTTGATGTTACTCGTCCACGTTAGTCTTGGTTTGCCTCTGAATCCTTTACCTTGTATTTTCCCTTCCAAGATTACTTTCAGTAGGCTGTTGTGTCGTTTAACATGCCCCCGAAATCATTTGTCTTGTTTGAGTTGTATTTAGTAGTTCTCTTTTCATTTCTAGTTGTTTTAAGAATTCATCGTGTGTTTTCTATTCTTTCCATCTAATTCTACCTATTCTTCTATTTATCCACATTTCAAAGGCTTCCATTTTCTGTTCTGTTTTATTGTCTCATGCCCATGTTTCTGCACCATACATGCACGTTGTGAAGATATAACATTTTGCTATTCTTAGTTTTAGCCCTGCAAGTTTTACTATGTAAAATTGTTCCTTCAATGGAGGGAAGGCGTTTCACATCAGCAGAGCTGGAATCTGTCAGCGATCCACAGCTGATGGCTTGCGCCAGGATCGGTGAACCAGAACCATCTAGACCCAGCCCCAAATCTTCGCGGCAAAGCCAGTGGGGATCAGGATAGGAGAGCAACCAAACTCAAATAGGGGAACTCAAAATTGTCGTTCTGAGGTCAAATGTGTAGGGCCGAATGACCCAAACATCGCCGTTTTCGCAAACCACAACATAGACACGCACATTGGCGTTCTTTTAAGGACGGATGACGAAGAGGTGCACTCCTCTTCATTCAGAGGTCATTAGGCGAACGGAAAACAAGCATTGCATCGAACTCCAGCATACACGGGGCAATATATCAAGTTAGGCTGTTAACGCGAGATACCCACTCTCTGCGAAGCATAATTTTTTCATTCCGCGAAGTATGCCTTGTATGTTGTATTAATATGTCCTTAGTCTGCCTACTTTCGTCCTCCGTCCGGAGTGTAACACAGGACAGTTCTAGTGATCGTTTCTGGATCTCTTTGAGCTGGATCCATAACCTATCCAACTTCATCTCTTACATGTTATTACTGTATCTATCTCTTTTTCATTGCACCTCTCTAGCAATTCTTTGAGGCTTCAATTTTATTTTCCCGGAAATATTCTGAGGATCCTTCTCTGAAAGGTAGTGTGAAATGATAATGCGCCGTGTATTTTTTCCTGTGGTCTCCGCCATTCAGATCACGCAAGAATCGTATCATTCAATGGAAAGATGGGTAGTTGGGTGGTCTTGAGGTAAGACGTTAGCCTTTAGGACAGAAAAGTCACAGGTTCAAATACGGCCAGTCTTTGGGAATTTCCCAAAATTCAATCCGCGGTTTGTTTGTTGCATTACCCCCTCTCGATCTCTGGGTAGAGAGGTCTGATGTCTAGCGCTCACGGATACCGACGTTAACCAGGGGTTCAAGCACGCACTTGCATATTTTAATGAACGCTTGGCGTTTAAAAGTCTAAAAAGTAGGCAAAAATGCCCGCTGAATGAGTAAAATTATTATATTAATCTATTGAGTTATTGAATTATTAGCGGGTCTTAATCATTGCACTCCAAACATGTTCATAGGTGCTCAGATCCCCTCCTCAGCAAGTCTCGCAGTGTCCAGCGATTGACGACTCCAGTTCTGTGTTTTTTTTTATTTTGTTTTTTTTATTATTTTTTTTATTAATCTTCTGACACGCCCACTAAGTTTCTCGTTTCTGGCTTTACCCATCTGAACTCCCATATCTTTCATCCGACGCTGAAGACCGATGTGTCGGCCTTAAGGCGCAGATGTCGCAGTTTTGTCGCAAACTAGATACACAATGCATCAAGCGCCTTTTAACGAATGACAGCGAAGAAGTGGACAAAATGACGAGTTTAATCTGCTCAAACACAACCGGTCCGCTTCAACCAAGTAGGCTGGCCTGATCCCTCTGTGGAAGGGGTTGAGTATAGAGACATCATCATCTGTGGAAGAGGTTGAGTATAGAGACATCATCATCCGTGGAAGGAGTTGAGATTGGTAAAAAATTGCATTGTCTTGTTTGAATTGTGTTTAGCAGTTATATTTTCACTTTAGTTGTTTAATACTTCATCGTTTGTTTTCTTTTCCGTCCATCCAATTCGACATATTCTTCTATATATCCACATTTCAAAGGCTTAAATTCTCTGTTCAGTTTTCTTGTATAACGTCCATGTTTCTGCACCATATAGGAATGTTGAGAAGACATAACATTTTGTTTGCTATTCTTATTTTGGCCCTGGTGTTATTTGTTTTGATGTTAGTATATTTTTCATGACATTAAAATTACTTTTTGCCATTTTTGTTGTTGTTGTTTATTTCAGCTATACATTTTCCGTCACTGGTTATAGTATATCCGAGGTAGTATAGAGACACCATCCTGGTCATTATCTGCAAGTTTTTGTTCCACTCTCTCACGTCAAAGCCAAACGCTGATTCCAGTGATAAGCTCCACTCTGGCCTCATCCACAAATCTGATGATCTTATCCCTGCTCAGAGCTGTCTCTAGTGGCCAGTGTATCCGAAACACTGCCGGTCTGTCCAGACTGAGACCGAGTAATGTGGTCGGCATTTTCTGAAAACTGGCCACAGGTTAAAGATGACAATCGCCAAGTTTGAAATGTGGGAGCGTCTTGTCTACAGTTGCTGTGGTCAGTCTGGCTACCGTTGCTGTTGTCAGTCTGTCTACAGTTGCTGTGGTCAGTCTGGCTACCGTTGCTGTGGTCAGTCTGTCTACAGTTGCTGTGGTCAGTCTGTCTACAGTTGCTGTGGTCAGTCTGGCTACCGTTGCTGTTGTCAGTCTGTCTACAGTTGCTGTGGTCAGTCTGTCTACAGTTGCTGTGGTCAGTCTGGCTACCGTTGATTCATCTTCTCGATGTTTACAGATGGAAGATTGTCCAATTCTTCTTTTACTTCCTCTTCACCTTCCCCTCCTTTTCTTGATTCTTTTTTCCGCCATCTCTTCTTCTTTTTCTTCTCTTATTTCTTCTCCTGCTGCTCTTTCTTCTACTTCTCCTCCTCTCCGTTTTTCCTCTTCTTCTTCTTCTTCTCCTCCTTCTCCTCCTTCATATTCTCTTTTTATCCTTCTTCTCCTCCTCCTCTCCCTTCTTCTCCTCCTTCTCCTCCTCCTCTCCTTCTTCTCTCCTTCTCCTCCTCCTCTCCATTCTTCTCCTCCTTCTCCTCCTCTTCTCCCTCTTCTCCTCCTTCTCCTCCTCCTCTCCCTTCTTCTCCTCCTTCTCCTCCTCCTCTCTCTCCTTCTCCTCCTCCTCTCCCTTCTTCTCCTCCTTCTCCTCCTCCTCTCTCTTCTTCTCCTCCTCCTCTCCCTTCTCCTCCTCCTCTCCCTTCATCTCCTCCACCTCTCCTCCTTCTCCTCCTCCTCCTTCTCTTTTTATCCTTCTTGTTCTCCTCCTTCTCCTCCTCCTTATCCTTCTCCTTTTTCTCACCCTACTACTCCTTTTCCTCCTCCCCTCATCTTCTCCTCCTCCTCTCTCTCTTCTCCTCCTTCTCCTCCTCCTCTCCTCCTTCTCCTCCTCCTCCTTCTTCTTCTCTTTTTCTTCTATTTCTCCTCCTTCATATCATTCTCCCTTTTTCTCACCCTCCACCTCCTTCTCCCCCTCATCTTCTCCTCCTCCTTCTTCTTTTTCTCCTCCTCCTCCTTTCTTTCAAATCCTGTGGAGCACAAATCTTCAACCAACACTTTTCGCTGACTTATGCCATTCTGAAAACATTCCCTATCTTCCCTATCATTTCTATCCGTGATTCAAGTATATTATCAACTTCCTCTTTTCCTTCTTCCCTGCGGTTTTCAAAAAAAAAAAATACTTTCAGTTGGTTTCCTCAGAGTGTGTCCTATCCAACACAATCGTCTTTGTCCACTGGTATATGACTAGTACTTTTCTATAATTCTATGTTAGTGATTGTATCCTGTCACTTCTATCCTTTATTTTCTGTGCAAGCATCCATTTATGAAAGTCTAAATCTTCGTGACTATTGTTTTGCTTTTCTCCATGTTTCTCAGCCATATAATAGTACTGATTTCAAGCTCCTGGTGCGATGAAAGATTCTCTGTTGCTTCTTGTATCCTTAACTTTGGTACCGGTTCTCCATTAAGTCCATGTCTATATCGCTGCCTATACAAACGGAGAGGCAGAGATCATCGGCACAGGCATATACATCAACTCCAATAGCACGATGATATTGAATATATAAAGAAACAACAGATAAAATTGTTTGGCCGCGTGGCAAGGCAGAAAGATCAAAACGCATAGAGGTTTCATTAAAAGCTACGAGAACACCAGACCCAAGGGTCGAAAACGAAAAAGATGGATCGACAGAATATATATTTTTTTTTTCGTTTGCCAGCTTTGACCTCTGACGAAGTCCCTAGACACTAGGAACTGAATTTTGCGTGTTAATCCATTTTTCCCTGGCAGCCTATTGCACAGGCGTCCCTCGCCGCACAGGCAGATAACTCCGTCTTCGGAGGTACTCATATTTTTTTTCCGTCGATGAGTAATTGACGTTTCAAGCCGGGCCTCGCTGCTGAGACCAAGGGTGGTTGCCGCAGAGAGAAATCACAAATAAAAATCCCAACTATTACAGCCAGATTTTGAACACACAACCTCTCTGTCTCGAGGCCGGCGTCTTGCCTCGAGACCAGCCAGTCCCCGGTTGACGGAATATTGAAAACAATGGGAAACATAACAGCAGCAGAGGCAAGAAGAAAAGCACGAGAGCACAAATTATATCTCACTTCGACGCTGAAAGGCAAATGAAGACGAAAGAAGAAGAAGGAAAGAAGAAGAAGGGAAGAAAAAGAAGAATTATCCTGTATGCAGTCTCCTGTAGGTGTCATGCAACTTTGCGATCTCACAAGTTGTGCAGGTTATGGTCTCCACTCCGTGAAGGCAAACAGAGTACCTTACTGCAGAGACAATGGATGCAATCTCAGACTAGTACAGTCACTGCCAAAAAGGAAGAATGACAAACTTCTTCTTATACTCTTCTTCTTCTTCTTCCTTCTTCACTTGCCTTTCAGCGTCGAGGGGAGATATAATTTGCTGTATTTTGCTCTTCTGTTCGCCTCTGCAGCTGTTATGTTTCCTAGTGCTTCTAATATTGAGTCAATACATCTTTTCGTGGTGGACCTTTGAGTCTGGTATTCTCGCAACGTTTATTGAAGGTTTGTTGTGTTGTGTTTTGATCACTTTGCCTTTGTCGTGTGGCCAAACTATTTTATCTATTGTTTCTTTATATATTCTATGGCGGGGATTATTCCTAGCCTTTTTATCAGTTCTTCTATTCTGATCTTATCTCTCAGGCTGTTTCCTGTCATTCGTCTAACATTTGTCATCTCAGTAGAGTTTATTTTTTTGTTGTTGTTCTTGCATCTAGGGTCCAGGACTGACATTGGTAGCACATCCTTGATTGAAGATTGTATTGTATAGTGCTCGTTTTTCCTCTAGAGTTATTTCCATGTTGGACAATAGTGGTGATAGCTGTCCAATAATTAGACAAGCTTTGTTGCATTTTGAGTCTATTTCTGCTGCTTGTGAATTGTCGTTTGTCATTAGACTTCCTATGTATTTTAATTCCTCTTTTTGTGTTAGTTGTCTGCCTTCTATCATTTCTTCTTATACTGACGAGAATAACCATGAAACAAAACAATATCTACAGCTAGTGATGTTTACAGGGATTCCAAAGTAGCAACGCTGTCAGGTAGGGAGAGTCACGGATTACAGGTGATATATCGTCATCAAGCTACCACGTTCAGGATCAAAAATAAAATAAAAAAGGCTTTATCACATTATGAGAAAAGGAAAGTTTTAATTCTTGGTTACAACTGACAAAATACAGGCAAAGAGAGGTTGCAGACAACAAAGAGAGAAGATACTAGATAGCTTGGTGTCATCGCATGGAGAATAGTCTACAACAGAATTGATACGATGCGCTGTGGGTAGAAAATGGGAAACGACATGCATGTCTACATTAACCGGTATTGCACATGATGATGATCTATTTTAATATTTCGTCTCCATATGCTGCAAATTAATCCTTTCCTTCTCTTTCTGTGCGGGTTCCAGTTCAGCGCGTGTCTGGTAATGCTTAAATTAATTTTCGAAAAATTGTGCCCTATATATCGCCCTGACCTTTACTTATCAACACTCTCACTGTCCATTCATCCACCCACTAAGTTATCGTAAATGCGATGTGTCGATAGCTTACGACAAAAAGCTGCAATATTTACGTCTTTCGGCCCGACACATCCACTTTTACCATTAATAGATTTTGCTGAACACTTTTGTTTTGGCTGCTGCCAATTTTTTTTTTTCTTTCTCATTTTAAACGTGAAACAGCCGCGGATTGTTTTTTTGGTGCAAAGAATGCACACGTGACCTCCTGTTTTTTTGCCGGTAACCGAGAGGCCTAGACATCGAACCTCAGTACATAGCGAGGCCTAGACATCGGACCTCAGTACATAGAGAGGCCTAGACATCGGACCTCAGTACATAGCGAGGCTTGGACATCGGACCTCAGTACGTAGAGAGGCCTAGACATTGGACCTCAGTACATAGCGAGGCCTAGACATCGAACCTCAGTACATAGCGAGGCCTAGACATCGAACCTCAGTACATAGCGAGGCCTAGACATCGGACCACAGTACATAGCGAGGCTTAGACATCGGACCTGAGTACATAAAGAGGCCTAGACATTGGACCTCAGTACATAGCGAGGTTTAGACATCGGACCTCAGTACATAGCTAGGCTTAGACATCGGATCTCTGTACATAGCGAGGCCTATACATCGGACCTCAGTACATAGCGAGGCCTAGACATCGGACCTCAGTACATAGCGAGGCCTAGACATCGAACCTCAGTACATAGCGAGGCCTAGACATCGAACCTCAGTACATAGCGAGGCCAAGACATCGGACCTCAGTACATAGCGAGGCCTAGACATTGGACCTCAGTACATAGAGAGGCCTAGACATTGGACCTCAGTACATAGCGAGGCCTAGACATTGGACCTCAGTACATAGCGAGGCCTAGACATCGGACCTCAGTACAAAGCGAGGCCTAGACATCGAACCTCAGTACATAGCGAGGCCTAGACATCGGACCTCAGTACATAGAGAGGCCTAGACATCGAACCTCAGTAAATAGTTAGGCTTAGACATCGGGCCTCAGTACATAGCTAGGTTTAGACATCGGACCTCAGTACATAGCTAGGCTTAGACATCGGACCTCAGTACATAGAGAGGCCTAGACATTGGACCTCAGTACATAACGAGGTTTAGACATCGAACCTCAGTACATAGCGAGGTTTAGACATCGGACCTCAGTACATAGCTAGGCTTAGACATCGGATCTCTGTACATAGCGAGGCCTAGACATCGGACCTCAGTACATAGAGAGGCCTAGACATTGGACCTCAGTATATAGCGAGGCCTAGACATCGGATCTCACTACCTAGAGAGGGCTAGACATCGATTCTCATTACCTAGAGAGGCCTAGACATCGGTTCTCACTAACTAGAGAGGCCTAGACATTGGTTCTCACTAACTAGAGAGGCCTAGACATCAGTTCTCACTAACTAGAGAGGCCTAGACAGCGGTTCTCACTAACTAGAGAGGCCTAGACAGCGGTTCTCACTACCTAGAGAGGCCTAGACATCGATTCTCACTACCTAGAGAGGCCTAGACAGCGGTTCACACTACCTAGAGAGGCCTAGACAGCGGTTCACACTACCTAGAGAGGCCTAGACATCGATTATCACTACCTAGAGAGGCCTAGACAGCGATTCTCACTAACTAGAGAGGCCTAGATATCGATTCTCGCTACCTAGAGAAGCCTAGACAGCGGTTCTCACTAACTAGAGAGGCCTAGATATCGATTCTCATTACCTAGAGAGGCCTAGACATCGATTCTCACTACCTAGAGAGGCCTAGACAGCGGTTCTCACTAACTAGAGAGGCCTAGATATCGGGTCTCACTAACTAGAGAGGCCTAGACATTGGTTCTCACTAACTAGAGAGGCCTAGACATCGATTCTCATTACCTAGAGAGGCCTAGACAGCGGTTCTCACTAATTAGAGAGGCCTAGACAGCGGTTCTCACTACCTAGAGAGCCTAGACAGCGGTTCACACTACCTAGAGAGGCCTAGACAGCGGTTCTCACTACCTAGAGAGGCCTAGATATCGGTCCTCACTACCTAGAGATGCCTAGATATCGGTCCTCACTACCTAGAGAGGCCTAGATATCGGTTCTCACTACCTAGAGAGGCCTAGATATCGGTTCTCACTAACTAGAGAGGCCTAGATATCGGTTCTCACTACCTAGAGAGGCCTAGATATCGGTTCTCACTACCTAGAGAGGCCTAGATATCGGTTCTCACTACCTAGAGAGGCCTAGATATCGGTTCTCACTACCTAGAGAGGCCTAGATATCGGTTCTCACTACCTAGAGAGGCCTAGATATCGGTTCTCACTACCTAGAGAGGCCTAGATATCGGTTCTCACTACCTAGAGAGGCCTAGATATCGGTTCTCACTACCTAGAGAGGCCTAGATATCGGTTCTCACTACCTAGGGACTGGGGTGAAGTAATGAAGAAACCACGGATTCAGTTTTTGAAAAATTCGCACGGCCCGTGTTGGGATTTTAACTCGCTACCTTCTTGTCCAGAGCCAAACGACTTGCCACTCTAGACCACTCCAGTCTCCTTCACGTTGTGATCATTTCTCCTCCCTTGGGTCACGTGGTCAAACTCTACCGATGTCAGAGCAATCGAGCAGACCCAACATGCTCAGTAGAGGAAACGAAAGACATCCTCTACGTTGTCTCTTTCTTTATTTGATTTCCCAGTGAATGTCCATGCAGGAACACTAGCTGGTGTCTTGCACTGGTGTGACATCGCCAATTTTGGCCTCAGAACTAGGTCAGATGAAAATCTACAGACTCCTCATTACAGAAAATGTCATAAATTTGGCATTGAGCTGAGGAGCACCGGCAGGTGAATTCTTTCTTTCTTTCTTTCTTTCTTTCTTTCTTTCTTTCTTTCTTTCTTTCTTTCTTTCTTTCTTTCTTTCTTCTTTTCCTTGCTTGCTTGCATTCGCCCGATGACTAAAGTATTATAGAGTATTCGTAGACTATAGAATTCCTCTTCATCATCCGCCCTTAAAAAGGACGTTAAGTGGACGTGTCTGCGTTGTGTTGTGGTTTGCAGTATAACTGTGATATTTGCGCCTTTCGGCCCAACACTTCCGACTTCAGCACGTTTGTTTGTTTGTTTGTTTCTTTTTTTCTCTCTATTTTCTTGCATAATGATTTCTTTCTGCCTTTCTTTCTTTCTTCTTTCATTTTTTTCATAATGATTTCTTTCTTTCTTTCTTTCATTCTTTATTTCTTTCTTCTTTCCTTCTTTCCTTCTTCTTTCTTCCTTTCATTCTTTCTTTCTTTCTTTCTTTCATTTTGTTTTTATTTTTCTTTCTTTCTTTCTTTCTGATTATTTTCTTTATTTCCTAAATTCATTCATTCACTCTTTCTTTCTTTCTTTCTTTCTTTCTTCTTTCCACAATTTTCTCTTTCATAGTTCTTTCTTTTTTTCTTTCTTTTTATCTTTCATTTTCTTCATAAATGGCTTCTTTCTTTCTTTCATAAATGATTACTTTCTTTCTTTTTTTCTTAAATTCTTTCTTTCTTTTCTTTCATTCATTCATCAATTCTTTCTTTCTACCTTTCTCTTATTCATTCAATCCATCCTGTTTTGTGGCATTTACATGTACGCTACTAAAGGAATCAGATGTACTCTTCGACTTCCGCAACGTCAGAACGTCAGAACGTTAGAACGTCAGAACATCAGAACGTTAGAACGTCAGAACGTTAGAACGTCAGAACATCAGAACGTTAGAACGTCAGAACGTTAGAACGTCAGAGCGCCACAACACCATAACGTCAGAGCGCCACAACACCAGAGCGTCAGAACGTCAGAGCGCCACAACACCAGAGCGTCAGAACGTCAGAGCGTCAGAACGTCAGAGCGCCACAACACCAGAGCGTCAGAACGCCACAAACAAAGAAATTGATGTAAATGTATTGTGATATTATTTGATATATTTGCCACTTTGTGACCCAACATTCGACTTAAGCATGGTGCTGTTTTAATACAGGGTTGTCTTCCCTCTCAATCCTTACTCACGTGGTCAGACTAGTCAGCCTGTTTCTAGGGGTACCACTAAGTGGTGGTATTGGATCTGGCTGGTACTGGTTTACCGCTCTTTGCACAGAGTCGCCACTTGTTTTAAGCCCTACCATTCGCAGGCGTCTTTGCTTCCAATCGGTGAATTAATTGTTGTTGTATGTTTGTTGTTGTTTGTTTGTATGTTTGTTGTTTGTTCGTTGTTTGTGTTCACCAGCTTTATACCTGTAACGAAGTCCCAAGGGACTGAGTTTTACCTGAATATCACCTTTTCCTACTTTCCACACCGGCAGCCGTGTACTCAGGTGTCCCCGACATACAGGTAGATGTTCTCCAACTTCTGAGGCACTCTAATAATTTTTATCGAGAGTTTTAACGATAGATTGACACGATTTTTTCCTATTAATTTTGCCTGCCTTACTTTTTTCTATTTCCAACTGCCACGGGGTTTTTAACGTGCGCAGAATGCACGCTGAACTCCTGTTGTTTGCCTCGATCCGATGGGCCTAGACATCCGAATCTCACTACCCAGAGACACCAGGGGAGGGCAATGCCACGAAGTAACCACGGAATATATTTTTTTTTATATTTTAAAGTCCACACCTATAGTGGGAATCGAATCAGGGACCTTTTTGTCTAGCGGTCGACATCTTACCTCTAGACAACACAGCGGCCACTCCCCCCCCCCCCCCCGGAGAATGAATTAATATCCAACCAAGAACCCAGGAACAATTGTCTTAATTTGTTTATTAATTTCTCCAAGGCAACCATCTTGTAAATAGATTATACGCAAACCATATATAAAAAATATAACTGCATATTATGACATCACAGCACGCAACGAAACAAATGAAATTTAAACGTCTGGCCACACACATTCACGGTAAAATATATGGGATTGACATACACAAAAATACTCTGTATTATATATGTGTATGTCTCTGTTTTCCTTTGAAAGTTTTTAAGTGCATTTCCACACTGCCGTTCGTTTGTATCTTTCACCCCCTCCCCCTCCCCCGCCTTTTCTTTTATTCCTCCCTCCATCTATCTCGAATTCTTCGTCTGTTCCATTTTTATCCCGACTCTCTTTTTCTCTATTATTCTCCGGCTCTGACATTTCTCCCACACGGCAACAAACTTCTTCCTTTCCACACTCAGTGTGTGGTCTCGGAAGATCTCTCGTCAATTAACACATAGGCACCAACCCTCGTCACGTTCCTCGGGGTTTGAAAAGGATTTGTTCCAAATAAGAAAAAAAATCCTCAGAGATAAGTCTCGTTTGGCACAATCGCTCACGAGATGAATAATGACGTCACTTGCGGAGAAGACTAGATATCATTAATGCTATTATTATCTTTAATAATGAATCTGAGGCTGGTCTTATTCTAAACGTTCAATGTTGGTTGATTCTTAAGTAATTAGATATTAATGAACGAAAAAAAAAGAAAGAAATTCGAAAATGTATAGTCATATATACCGTATCTCTCTCTCTCTCTCTCTCTCTCTCTCTCTCTCTCTCTCTCTCTCTCCATGGCCCTTGTGTTTGAACATTCTTTCTCAGTGTTCATTTTTATTCATTATCTATCTATCTATCTATCTATCTATCTATCTATCTATCTATCTATCTATCTATCTATCTATCTATCTATCTATCTATCTATCTATCTATCTATCTATCTATCTATCTATCTATCTATCTATCTATCTATCTATCTATCTATCTATCTATCTATCTATCTGTCTGTCTGTCTGTCTGTCTGTCTATCTGTCTGTCTGTCTGTCTGTCTGTCTGTCTGTCTGTCTGTCTGTCTATCTATCTATCTGTCTGTCTGTCTGTCTGTCTGTCTGTCTGTCTATCTGTCTGTCTGTCTGTCTGTCTGTCTGTCTACGTTTTGTTTGTCTGTTCCTCCACCTACACACCTATACTCTTCATTGTCCGGCCTTAAAAGGACGTTCAATGGTCGTAAATGCGTTGTGTTGTGATTTGCGATGTTTAGCACCTCTCAGCTAAAACATCCGCTATTAGCGTGCCATTTTCGGGTATCGCGTTGTCCTTCTATATTGATCCAAACATTCTTAACCAATCAGATTAATTCGCTTCCAGGATCACCACGGATCATCATCATCGAGTGCCATCTCCACAACGAAGGTTGGCTACCATGGAGCGCCATTCTGCTCTGTCTCTTGCTTTGATGGTGCAGGTTGTCATAGGCTGATTTGTCCATCTTTTGATGTTACTCGTTCATGTTAGTTTTGGTCTGCCTCTGCCTCTTTTACCGTGTATTTTCCCCTCCAGGATTACTTTTAGTAAGCTGTTGTGTCTTTTAACATGGCCCAAAAATCGCATTTGTCTTGTTTGAATTGTGCTTAGTAGTTCTCTTTTCATTTTTAGTTGTTTTAAGACTTTATCGTTTGTTTTCTTTTCCTTCCATCCAATTCTACCTATTCTTCTATAAATCCACATTTCAAAGGTTTTCAATTCTCACCACGGATAGGAAGGTGAAATACACAGTTGTTTAATTTAATCTCAAAGTGGCTTTTTAAATTCTAGTAGCATAGTAACCTCCCTTAGTTACAGTTGACAATGGATTTTGCAGCGCCCCTAGGAAATCTTATTTTATTTTCTTCTTTTCTTACGTCGTGTATCTATCCTCTTTTTCTATGAATCTGTCTGCATCTTGCTTGAGTTGGAACTTTAGAGTGTTTCCAAAGATTGTGATCTGCAGCTACTTCTTCCCAGGTTGCAGGGTTTATGTTCACAGTCTTTATGTCACGTTTACATACGTCTATAAATCGGAGATTTGTGCATCGCCTAGTTCTTTTGCCATCTGCTAGTTGTCCATAGAGTATATCTTTCGGTATGCAGCCCTCTCTCATACGGCGTATTTAGTCCCAATCTTGGGTATACTGCAGCGTATATGGATGAAGAAATTCTGGGCCTAGTTAGTACATTCCACACATTCTTAAATTTGTTCTTTTATGGAAGTGGTTTCAATTTGTAAGACACAAAAAAAAATAGTAATAACCTGTAGATGAAGTAAACATTTACGCACGAACCATATTTTAGTTCCAAAATGCATTACTTTAAATCTCAAATTTCTATCTATCTTTCGACCTTTCTATTGACCTTTCGAGCCGTAGCCGGCCCATAGGGCGTAGACCAAGCTACACCTTCTCCTATCTGAATTTTTGTTCTAGCAGTTTTTCAATTCTTTTAAAGATATTTTATCAAATCTCGTCATTTGTCTCTGTTCTGTATAAGCAGCTCTATCTCATTGAGGGAGCCGAATCCTGCTGCTCTTGCCTCTCTCATCAATGTTCTTCTCAGTGTCTCCCTGGGTCTTCCTCTTTCTCTCTTACCTGTTGTTTCCTATAAGAGGGCCTGCTTTGCTATTCGGTTATTATCTCTTCTCATCACATGCCAAACATATGACCATCGTCTTTTCTTTATTACTGAAGATATTAGTGGTTGATTGGCGATTTCTCTAATTTCCTCGCTTGTTTTGAATTCGTTCCACGCTATACCAAGTATTTTCCTTAGACATTTATTTTCGAATGCGTTCGAATGTCAAATTTAGTTCACAAAAAAGTTAAAATGTCAGCGATTTCCGGGCTGAAATGTTTCATTTTTGCAACAGCAGATTTTTTTTTTTTTACACGCCAGCTTTCCCACCTCTGGCAAAATCACTAGAGACTAGGAACTGAAATTTTGCGTGTTAATCCGTTTTTCCCTGGCAGCCGTGTGCACAGAAGTCCCTCGCCGCACAGGCAGATAACACTGTCTTTGCAGGTACTCATATTTTTTCAGTCGATGAGCAATTGACGTTTCAAGCTGGGCCTCGCTGCTGAGACCAAGGGGGGGTTGCCGCAGAGAGAAATTATAAATAAAAATCCCAACTGCCGCAGCCGGGAATTGAACTCACAACCTCTCTGTCTCCAGACCGGCGTCTTGCCTCGAGACCAACCAGTCCCCCCCTGCAGATGTTCTTTCATTACCAGGCAAAAGAAAGCCATTACGACTCTCCACATCAATGAGTAAAAACGACACCCAGCCCGCATCAAACTCGTGGCATTACGTCAACAACAACTGAAAGATTCCAGCTCTGCTGTTGAGAGGCGCCTTTGCCTCCTAATAATACAATATTTTATTTAACGTGCTTGTATAGAAGTAGTTTTAAACAGTTTAGTTTAGTTTAGTTTAGTTTAGTTTAGTTTAGTTTAGTTTAGTTTTGTTTTGTTTTGTTTTGTTCAGTTTAGTTTAGTTTAGTTTAGTTTAGTTTTGTTTTGTTTAGTTCAGTTCAGTTTAGTTCAGTTTAGTTTAGTTTAGTTTAGTTTAGTTTAGTTTAGTTTAGTTTAGTTTAGTTTAGTTTTGCCTAGCCTAGCCTAGCTGTGGGTCGCTGACAACTCCCAGCTCTGCTGATGTGAGGCGCGCCTTCGCCTCCGACAAATCTGTCGAACAATGTCCACAGCCCGCGACAATTTTTAATGAAACAATTAAATCAAACATATCATCTCCACAGCAGCAAATTACTCCCTCTCCCCCCCCCCCCACCCCGCAAACAAATAAAAATAATAAACTTAAGGTTGATAAAATTTCATCCGAATCTACGAAGCAATCTCTAGCAGATTTTCCCAAAGTCTGTGAAAAAAGAGCTAATGCGTCAAGAGCTTATAACAACAAGATGGGATAACCAAGATATAGAAGTAGATCAAAATGATGGATTGACGTAATTTACGACATAATAAAACAATACAATATCACTATGCAACAAGCCACAGAAAGTGCCCTAGATTGAAAACATTTCATTGGCTAACGTCTGTGACGTCTTCCCGCAAAAATAAGAACAGGATAAAAGAAAGAAGTGAACGAATCTTCTTCTTCTTCTAACTTTCACCTCCCTGTGGAGCATAGGTCTTCAACAAACACTTTCCAGGCCGTTCTGTTTCTCGCCATTCTTTTAAGATCGTTCAATGTCTTCCCCACCATCTTCATCTCTGCTTCTATCTGTCTTCTCCAAGAATTCCTTGCTCTTCCTCTTTGTCTTTTTCCTGGGGATTCCAAAAAAGAGCCTGTTGTGTAATACTCTCAGTTGGCTTCCGCAGTGTGTGTCCTATTCAGCGCCATCTTCGCTGTAACTTTTATCCACTGGTATTTGACTGGTACAGTACACAGTACAGTACGTACCCCCGTCACGCCAAGTGGCGTATGGGGAATATGGTGTTAGTGACCATAAATTTTACAGATCTTCAGCACATGATTTTTGGGGTAATGTGGTCGGTATTACGCCTGTGCCGCTTTACTTTCCCAGAAAAAAATCCGGAACCCATTAAAAGCTAGGTGAACCCGGAAGTCCTCGTTTGGAATCGAACGATCTCTTGTCCTTTGTAGTTCAGTTCACTAACCACTGAGCTATTGCGGCTCCCTTATTTCACTGGTACATTTCAATAATTCTATGTTAGTGATTTTGTCCAGCCATTTCCATCCTTTTATCCTGCGTAAGCATCCATTAATGAAAGTAATCTTCATGATTGTCATTTTAATTGTTCTCCATGTTTCACATCCATATAATAAGACTGACTTAACATGGATTTGACAATTTTTATTTTAGTATTTAACCTAATTTCTTTGGACTTCCATATGTTTCCCAGTGCAATGAAAGCTCCTCTTGCTTTTAATATCCTTATTTTTGTTATTTTCTGTTCCTCCCTCTTTATCTATATTACTGCCAAGATATATGTGATATTGTACGTCTAGTAGAAGTATTTCTCCTATTTTTATTTGGTTGTTGCCAACTGCATTAATTGCCATAATTTTGGTCTTATCTCTATTTATTTTCAGTCCCATCTGTTGTGATCTCTCATCAAGTATGCTCATTTTATCTTGCATCTATTGATAGTTATGTGATAGGAGAGCTATATCATCAGCAAAGTCTAAATCATCAAGTTGTTTGATCAGCGACTACTGGATTCCATTTCTGTTGTTTTGAGTTATTTTCATAATCCAATCTATGGCCAGTAGAAATAGAAATGGAGACAGAAGGCATCCCTGGGTTACTCCTGTTCTTATTTCAAATGCTTCTGTAAGCTATCCTTCATGCACCACACTACATTTCATTCCTTCATACATTGTTCTTATCAGGTTAATAAACTTTATGGGGATTCCGTAATGACTCAGCAACTTCCAAAGCATTCTTCTGTCTAAACTATCAAATGCCTTTTCGTAATCTATGAATCCAATATAAAGTGGGGATTTTAGTTCTAAACTTTGTTCAACTACTATACGTAAGGTAGTTATTTGATCAGCAAAGTGAACAAATGAATATTTAATTTATCCAAAATAATTGAAATAAGCAGTAACAAGTTTCTCCCATAAAATAAAATAATCAGTAACAAATGTGTCCCACAAAATAATCAGTAACAAATGTGTCCCACAAAATAATCAGTAACAAATGTGTCCTCTAAAATAAAATAATCAGTGACAAATGTGTCCCACAAAATAATCAGTGACAAATGTGTCCTCTAAAATAAAATAATCAGTGACAAATTTGTCCCATAAAATAAAATAATCAGTAACAAATGTGTCCCACATAATAATCAGTGACAAATGTGTCCTCTAAAATAAAATAATCAGTGACAAATGTGTCCACTAAAATAAAATAATCAGTGACAAATGTGTCCTCTAAAATAAAATAATCAGTGACAAATGTGTCCTCTAAAATAAAATAATCAGTGACAAATGTGTCCTCTAAAATAAAATAATCAGTGACAAATGTGTCCTCTAAAATAAAATAATCAGTAACAAATGTGTCCTCTAAAATAAAATAATCAGTGACAAATTTGTCCCACAAAATAAAATAATCAGTGACAAATTTGTCCCACAAAATAAAATAATCAGTAACAAATGTGTCCACAAAATAATCAGTAACAAATGTGTCCTCTAAAATAAAATAATCAGTAACAAATGTGTCCCACAAAATAAAATAATCAGTAACAAATGTGTCCCACAAAATAAAATAATCAGTAACAAATGTGTCCTCTAAAATAAAATAATCAGTAACAAATGTGTCCTCTAAAATAAAATAATCAGTAACAAATGTGTCCCACAAAATAATCAGTAACAAATGTGTCCCACAAAATAATCAGTAACAAATGTGTCCCACAAAATAATCAGTAACAAATGTGTCCCACAAAATAATCAGTAACAAATGTGTCCTCTAAAATAAAATAATCAGTAACAAATGTGTCCCACAAAATAATCAGTAACAAATGTGTCCCACAAAATAATCAGTAACAAATGTGTCCCACAAAATAATCAGTAACAAATGTGTCCTCTAAAATAAAATAATCAGTGACAAATTTGTCCCACAAAATAAAATAATCAGTGACAAATGTGTCCCACAAAATAATCAGTAACAAATGTGTCCCACAAAATAATCAGTAACAAATGTGTCCCACAAAATAATCAGTAACAAATGTGTCCTCTAAAATAAAATAATCGGTGACAAATTTGTCCCACAAAATAAAATAATCAGTGACAAATGTGTCCCACAAAATAATCAGTGACAAATGTGTCCCACAAAATAATCAGTAACAAATGTGTCCCACAAAATAAAATAATCAGTAACAAATGTGTCCCACAAAATAATCAGTAACAAATGTGTCCCACAAAATAATCAGTGACAAATGTGTCCCACAAAATAATCAGTAACAAATGTGTCCCACAAAATAAAATAATCAGTAACAAATGTGTCCCACAAAATAATCAGTGACAAATTTGTACCACAAAATAAAATAATCAGTAACAAATGTGTCCCACAAAATAATCAGTAACAAATGTGTCCCACAAAATAATCAGTAACAAATGTGTCCCACAAAATAATCAGTAACAAATGTGTCCCACAAAATAATCAGTAACAAATTTGTCCCACAAAATAAAATAATCAGTGACAAATGTGTCCCACAAAATAATCAGTGACAAATGTGTCCTCTAAAATAAAATAATCAGTGACAAATTTGTCCCACAAAATAAAATAATCAGTGACAAATGTGTCCCACAAAATAATCAGTGACAAATGTGTCCCACAAAATAATCAGTGACAAATGTGTCCCACAAAATACAATAATCAGTGACAAATGTGTCCCACAAAATACAATAATCAGTGACAAATGTGTCCCACAAAATAAAATAATCAGTGACAAATGTGTCCCCTAAAATACAATAATCAGTGACAAATGTGTCCCACAAAATAAAATAATCAGTGACAAATTTGTCCCCTAAAATACAATACTAGGTGACAAATTTGTCCTCTAAAATAAAATAATCAGTGACAAATTTGTCCCACAAAATAAAATAATCAGTGACAAATTTGTCCCATAAAATAAAATAATCAGTGACAAATGTGTCCCCTAAAATAAAATAATCAGTGACAAATGTGTCCCCTAAAATAAAATAATCAGTGACAAATGTGTCCCCTAAAATAAAATAATCAGTGACAAATGTTTCCCCTCTCTGACACATTTATAAGTACCAACTTGTATTTGTTTAAATGTTTCATCAAAGTTCTTAATTGGGAAACAAGAAAAACTTTCAGAATAAATTGCTCCCTGTCAAAAAGACCGGGACCATAGGAAACTTCTCGAAGAATGTCTTTTGTTACCCAAATCCTGGCTAAGTTCTCGTATTTCACCAAACAGAACAATGTACTTGGGTGGGCTTCAGGTAGGGGTAATGTTACATGTACCTGCGACATTTGGCATCAAATAAAAGGAACGAGTCGGACACCTTTTCACACCTTGCGACCGTTGACAGTTCCAGTGAATGAAGAATGGAATCACTGGCAAGGAAGACTGGATCACAAGGGGATGTTTGTCGTTTTCAAGGTGGCCTGGCCTGTCGCAGAAGCAGCTGACTGGTGAGTTCAGTGCACAAGTGGAAGGCGGGCGTTCGCTGGAGCGCTGAGTCGTTCGTTTAACGCTAAAAAGTGTCTGCGTAAAAAAAAAATCATCTGAAGAGGTTTTTTGCTGCCTAACAAAGATCATTCTGTAAGGAGTTGTGAAAAGGATGAGAAGAAAGGCTAGGAAGAGGAAGAGATGGGATGATAACATTAAAGAATGAACAGGTCTCGACTTTGTAGAATCCCAAAGAATGGCTGGAGATAGAGATAAATGGAAGGTTTGTGGTGCCCAAGCGACACTCAAGATAATGGGATGAAGAAGAGGAAGAATAATAATAATAATAATAAGAAGAAGAATTAGAATAAAAAGAATATGAAGAAGAATAAGAAAAAAGAATAAAAAGAATAAGAAGAAGGGGGAGGAGTAGAACAAGAATTAAAAGAAAAAAGAAGAAGAACAAGAAGAACAAGAAGAACAAGAAGAACAAGAAGAACAAGAAGAAGGAGAAGAAGAGAAGAAGAGAAGAAGAGAAGAAGAGAAGAAGAACAAGAAGAACAAGAAGAACAAGAAGAACAAGAAGAAGGAGAAGAAGAGAAGAAGAGAAGGAGAACAAGAAGAAGGAGAAGAAGAAGAACAAGAAGAACAAGAAGAACAAGAACAAGAACAAGAACAAGAAGAAGAATGGACTCCGTCAGAGGTAAAAGCTGGCGAACGCGAAAAAAAAAAGAAAAATATATATCTCGTTATAAAACAATAATGTCTCTATTCGTAAGATGAGAATTAGAACAATAATGTCTCTATTCGTAAGATGAGAATTAGAACAATAATGTCTCTATTCGTAAGATGAGAATTAGAACAATAATGTCTCTATTCGTAAGATGAGAATTAGAACAATAATGTCTCTATTCGTAAGATGAGAATTAGAACAATAATGTCTCTATTCGTAAGATGAGAATTAGAACAATAATGTCTCTATTCGTAAGATGAGAATTAGAACAATAATGTCTCTATTCGTAAGATGAGAATTAGAACAATAATGTCTCTATTCGTAAGATGAGAATTAGAACAATAATGTCTCTATTCGTAAGATGAGAATTAGAACAATAATGTCTCTATTCGTAAGATGAGAATTAGAACAATAATGTCTATATTCGTAAAATGAGAATTAGAACAATAATGTCTCTATTCGTAAGATGAGAATTAGAACAATAATGTCTCTATTCGTAAGATGAGAATTAGAACAATAATGTCTATATTCGTAAAATGAGAATTAGAACAATAATGTCTCTATTCGTAAGATGAGAATTAGAACAATAATGTCTCTATTCGTAAGATGAGAATTAGAACAATAATGTCTCTATTCGTAAGATGAGAATTAGAACAATAATGTCTCTATTCGTAAGATGAGAATTAGAACAAAAATGGACACGAAACAAACATATTATATGAAGTTTTTTTTTTTTTTGTTTTTTTTTTTGCGTTTGCCAGCTTTTACCTCTGACGAAGTCCCTAGAGACTAGGAACTGAATTTTGCGTGTTAATCCATTTTTTCCTGGCAGCCGTGTGCACAGAGGGGGCCCCTCGCCGCACTGGCAGATATCTCCGTCTTCGGAGGTGCTCATATTTTTTCCGTCGATGAGTACTTGACGTTTCAAGCCGGACTTCGCTACTGAGACCAGGGGTGGTTGCCGCAAGGACAAAAATCATCAATAAAAATCCGTTAAAAATACGTAATTGATATTTTCAAATCAGGGCTACTATTTAAGCGGAGCCAGTGATGGGGAGTGTTAGACACTCCAAGGTATGGTGATAGCTTTACAAAGAGGAAACACAACACAATACTGACGTTTCGGCCTGTAGCCTTCTTCAGAAAACAAGGACAACGACAACAAACGATGATGCACAATTATCTTTATCTACATGTTAGATGATAAGGTGAATGTAGAGGTGGACAGAAAAGAAGAGAAGAAAGTAGGATGTTGAAATAAGAAAGGAGGCTACATGAGGGGAGGTAGGATGAGGGGAGGGAGAATGAATTTTCTTTAATTGTCCCCACTCCCCCAAACTAGAACAAATACACCCCCCCCTTTCCACCCCAAACTCTTCCACCACTGATAACGTATAGGTTTATTCCTTAGTAGTCGGGTGAACGTAATAAAGAACAATTGTAACAAAAAAATAATAAAGGGTTTAAAAACATAGGGAAAGTTTGGAAGCTACAATTGTAAGTAATGAAATTATAAAGAAAAAAAACAATTAAATCAAATTATACATCTCAAATGGCGCTGGATAGGACACACACTACGGAAGCCAACTGAGAGTATTACACAACAGGCCCTTTTTTGGAATCCCCAGGGGAAAAGACAAAGAGGAAGACCAAGGAATTCTTGGAGAAGACCGATAGAAGCAGAGATGAAGATGATGGGGGAAGACATGGAATGATCTTAAAAGAATGGCAAAAAACAGAACGACTTGGAAAGTGTTTGTTTAAGACCTATGCTCCACTGGGAGCTAAAAAGGTAGAAGAAGAAGAAGATACATCTCAAATGTATCGTCCACTCTCACTAATGCTTACTTGTTTGCTTGCTAGCCTTCGCGCGGTGACTAAAGGAGTACACCTCTTCATCATCCGCCCTTAAAAGGACGTTAAGTGGACGTATCTGCGTTGTGTTGTCAGCGATCCACAGCTGATGGCTTGCGATAGGATCGGTGAACCAGAACCATCCAGACCCTGCTCCACCTCTCCGTGGTGACTCCAGTAACAGACTAACCTGTCTAGTCTAGCCAAGCGAGTAGGGATAGAAGAGGGAAAACAACCCGGTACTCAAAAAATGTGATGAAGCCGGATGTGTTGGGCCGAAAGGCGCAAATAGCACAGTTATACTGTAAACCACAATACAACGCAGACACGTCCACTTTACGCCCTTTTAAGGGCGGATGAGGTAGAGATGTATTCCTTTAGTGGTCAGGCAAGTAAGTAGAACAAGGGCGATCCCTCAAATAAAGTTTAAACAAAAAATGTTGGTGTTGAATACAATGTACGACCGCGAGTATAGCTGCAGAAAACATACAATTAGGATAACATGGAATAGAGCAGCTAGACTAACAGAAAGACAAAACAAACTACAACGTTTCGGCAAAAGTCTTCATCAGGTATAGCAAACAAACTAGACACATTAAACACAAAAATCCAAGCCAAAAAGCACGACACAGCTATAAAAAAAATGGCGGCAAGAATGGCGAGAAAGAGCTATACTTGATGAAGGTTTTTGCCGTAACGTTGTAGTTTGGTTTGTCTTTCTGTTAGTCTAGTTGTCTAGTTGCTCAACGCTATTTATGTTTATTGTATGTGTTTATAATAAACACTGAGTTGTCCACTAAATAAAGTTTCGTAGAGTTTCACGCAATCATTCAATATATGTCACGGCTTTTGTTTGAATATCAAAGTGGCAGTTTAGTTCCAATCTTGGAAATATTTTATCGTGTATGGATAGAGATGTCTCGAGTCTAGTAGATTCTCCACATTAGCAAATTTGATATTTGATGGAAGCGGTTCAAACCTATGACACAACACACACACACACACACACGAGGTAACATTTTAAGGTAAAATAAATACTGAGTTATTTGAGTTACTGAGTTATTGGAGTTACTGAGTTATTTGAGTTATTGAGTTATTTGAGTTATTGAGTTATTTGAGTTACTGAGATATTTGAGTTACTGAGTTATTGAGTTATTTGCGGGTCATCATCATTGCACTCCCAACATGTCCATAGATGCTCAGATCCCCTCCTCAGCAAGTCCCTCAGTGTCCGGCGACTGACGACTCCAGTTCTATGTTGGTTGATAAGTCTTCTTACACGATCACTAAGTTTCTCATTTCTGGCTGTGCCCATCTTAACTCCCATTTCCATCATCCGAAGAAGTGACGTGGATCTGTGTTTGTCGAAGTTCTGTGCTCTTCCCACATCTCGAAGGGCAGTGATGGTGTCCGCCCGATCCAAAGTAAATATTTGTGTATGAATGCTATTTTAGTAGTTAGTGATCATCTACAAACAGATCAAAGATTGGCAAATCTAACAGTTTCCGGGCTGCAATATATAATTAACAACCGCACAAGTTTTAAATTTCTAAACAAAATATAAGACACATCTTTTAACCAATTTTAATATATAATCATCATCATCATCATTGAGTGCCGTCTCCGCATCGAAAGTTGGCTGCCATGGACCGCCATTCCACTCTGTCTCTTGCTTTGATAGTGAGTATTGTCATAGGTTGACTGGTCCATCTTATGATGTTACTCGACCATGTTAGTATTGGTCTGTCTCTGGTCCCCTTTACCTTAATATAGTAGAAGTGTATTTCGTATTCCTTTATTGCGATAGTAAAGAAAAAGTAAAGTACCCCGTCACGTCAAGTGGCGTATAGGGAATATGGTGTTAGTGACCATACATTTTACAGACCTTCAGCACGTGATTTTTGGGGTAATGTGGTCGGTATTACACCCGCGCCGCTTCACATTCCCAGAAAAAAAACCGGTACCCATTTAAGGCTGGGTGAACCCGGAAGCCGTCGGTTGGGATCTAACCCTACCCCTTGTCCTTTGTAGTCCAGTTCACTAACCACTGAGCTATCGCGACTCCTCCTTTATTGCGATAAACAGGGCAAATTAACTAAAATATCAGTGACAAACAACTGTGCCGTAAAGTGCAACATTTTCTACCTGTGATGCCGATAATCTAAGAGTTACAAGAAGTCAACAAACCAACATATGCCTGCTTCATAGACTACACCAAAGCTATTGATAGAGTACACCACAAACAACTTATAGAATGCCTAAAAGAGATACATCTAGATGACAGGGACATACGACTAATATGTAATCTATACTGGGAGCAAACAGCAATAATAAAATACAGTAAAGTCTCGATTATGCGGTACTCAATAATCCGGAATTCTCAATTTAACGGACTTTTTTTTTTTTTTAATTATTATAGGGAGAAAGCTTGAATCATGTTTTGTTCAGTTAAATTAAATGCCTTTATCCGGAAATCGAAAACGCTACAACACGGTTTGTGCGCTGCGCTTACTTCTACAGGCTCTATCATTACACAATATTGCGTTTACAATAGTGTATTTACAGTAATATACTTCAAATAGGAGCGAACATATTTTATTCAATCCAGACATTGTGTCTCCAAATATTCCAAGTAAAAGCGACAGACAGTCTATATCTTCACTTTTTCCCCCGACTAAATGTTTTTGTCGGGAAATCTTAGTCGTGCCAAAAACACTTATCTACATGATTTTACAAATTTGCTTAATTTTCTCATAGCCTGCTTTAGATCTAAAGTTGGTCATGAATTTGTCAAAAATATGGCGTTTGACAGTCTGACCGAACATTAGAAGCAGACGTATTGTTTGTGAAAATTGAAGAGCCCATAACTTTGATGATTATAAATCAAAGGTTGAGCAGCCGGCGTGCAGTGACATAGAGATGGTGAGAAGAAAGGGGGAGGGGTTCAAAAATTACCGACTGGAAATTCAAAAAGAGTAAGATACAGAGTTTGACGTTAGTTTGTCTCAGACATTTGTGCAAGCTGAAATTCGTTCCATCAATATAAATTATACATGATATGCTATAAACGCATGTGTGCATACTTTTTAACGGAATACATTTTTGTGTTAAATAATGGCCTCTGCGAGTGCAAACCACACCTCAATTTCCCGCAAAGGTAAACGCAAGCGAACTGTATTGACACTGAACCAGAAGATTGAAATCGCTAGTAGACTTGAAAAAGGCGTTAATCGCAACGTTTTGATGACTGAATTTGGCATAGCCTCTTCAACATTATATGACATACGAAATCAAAAAGATGAGTTATTTAAGTTTGCGTCGGAGTCTGAAAGCAGCAACAATATACACCAGAGACGAAGTATGAAACGGCCAAAATTTGAAAAACTCGACGACGTCCTTTATGTGTGGTTTTTAGAAAGAAGAAGAAAAGGAATGCCAATATCAGGACCCATGTTGATAGAGAAAGCTAGTGAATGTCACACGAATTTAAATATTTCTGAGCATTGCAATTTTTCAATCATGTTTTTTCATAAATTTGAGTTTGGTTTTCTTACTCTCGATTATCCAGAAAAATTCAATTATCCAGAATGGGTTCTTCCCCGAGCATTCCGGATAATCGAGACTTTACTGTATAACAAAGAGTACTCTACACCCATTGATATAAAAAGAGGAGTAAGACAAGGATGCATCCTATCACCAAGCTTGTTCAATCTATACACTGAGCAAATCTTTAAAAACATCATAGAGATGCCAGGCCTACAAATTAATGGAAAGATAATCAATAACCTAAGATATGCTGACGATACTGTACTCATCATCATTGAGTGCCGTCTCCGCAACGAAGGTTGGCTACCATGGAGCGCCATTTTGCTCTATCTCTTGCTTTGATGGTGCAGGTTGTCATCGGTTGATTTGTCCATCTTTTGATGTTACTCGTCCATGTTAATCTTGGTCTGCCTCTGCCTCTTTTACCTTGTATTTTCCCCTCCAGGATCACTTTCAGTAGGCTGTTGTGTCTTTTAACATGGCCTAAGAATCGCATTTGTCTTGTTCTAATTGTGTTTAGTAGTTCTCTTTTCATTTTTAGTTGTTTTAAGACTTCGTCGTTTGTTTTCTTTTCCTTCCATCCAATTCTACCTATTCTTCTATATATCCACATTTCAAAGGCTTCAATTCTCTGTTCTGTTTTCTTGTCTAATGTCCATGTTTCTGCACCATATAGGAATATTGAGAAGATGTAACATTTTGCTATTCTTAGTTTTAGCTCTGGTGTTATTTGTTTTGATGTTAGTATGTCCTTCATGACATTAAAATTACTTTTTGCCATTCCTATTCTTTTGTTTATTTCAGTTGTACATTTTCCATCACTGGTTATAGTATGTTCAAGGTAGTTGTAGTAATACTGTACTACTAGCAGAAAATCCTAAAGATCTACAACAATTACTTAATGAAATAAACATGACAAGCAAAAAATATGGACTAGATATGAATATCAAAAAGACTAAAACTATGATCATAAACAAAGAATATACTCAAAACCCACAAGTGGATATCAAAATAGAAGGAATAGACCTGGAGACAGTTCAGAACTACAGCTACCTTGGACATACTATAACCAGTGATAGAAAATGTACAACTGAAATAAACAAAAGAATAGGAATGGCAAAAAGTAATTTTAATGTCACGAAGAACATACTAACATCAAAACAAATAACACCAGAGCTAAAACTAAGAATAGCAAAATGTTACAACTTCTCAATATTCCTATATGGTGCAGAAACATGGACATTAGACAAGAAAACAGAACAGAGAATTGAAGCCTTTGAAATGTGGATATATAGAAGAATAGGTAGAATTGGAAGGAAGTAAAATAAAACAAACGATGAAGTCTTAAAACAACTAAAAATGAAAAGAGAACTACTAAGCACAATTCAAACAAGACAAATGCGGCTTTTGGGGCATGTTAAAAGACACAACAGCCTACTAAAAGTAATCCTGGAGGCGAAAATACAAGGTAAAAGAGGCAGAGGCAGACCAAGGCTAACATGGACGAGTAACATCAAACGATGGACAAATCAGCACATGACAACCTGCACCATAAAAACAAGAGACAGAACAGAATGGCGCGACGTGGTAGCCAACCTTCGTTGCAGAGATGGCACTCGATGATGATGAGGACGCTGCCGATACAGTTCCGTGATGAACAATGCAGGGGAAGTAATACCACATTTGTTGTTAAACAACATTAAACAGTCCAATCATAATTGCGTCCCTTTTATGTATTTCGCAATCAACATCCACGCTATTGTAAAAGTATTTTGTTCTTTCCTACCTGGGAGAGAGAGCCGCGATAGCTCAGTAGTTAGTGAACTGGACTACAAAGAACAAGAGGTAGGGTTCGATCCCAATCGACGGCTTCCGGTTCATGCAGCCTTTAATGAGTACCGGATTTTCTTCTGGGAAAGTAAAGCGGCACGAGCGTAATACCGACCACATTACCCCAAAAATCATGTGCCGAAGATATGGCCACTACCATATTCCCTATACGCCACTTGGCCTGGGAGAACACAAGCGCCAGCGATCTGCGGTCGCAATAGCAGGGTCGGCGCACCATCAGCCGACCAAGTCCTAGCAGTTCTACCTCCTCGTGGTCTCCCCTGGTAATATCATCATCATCATCATCATCATCATCATCGAGTGCCTTCTCCGCAACGAAGGTTGGCTACCATGGATCGCCATTCTACTCTGTTTCTTGCTTTGATGGTGCAGGCTGTCATATATTGACTTGTCCATCTTTTGATGTTAGTCGTCCATGTTAGTCTTGGTCTGCCTCTGCCTCTTTTACTTGTATTTTTCCTTCTAATATTACTTTTAGTAGGCTGTTGTGTCTTTTTACATGCCCAAAAATTTCATTTGTCTTGTCTTAATTGTATTTAGTAGTTCTCTTTTTATTTTCAGTTGTTTTAAAACTTTATCGTTTGTTGTCTTTTCTTTCCATCCAATTCTACATATTCTTCTATAAATCCACATTTCAAAGGCTTCAATTTTCTGTTCTGTTTTCTTGTCTAATGTCCATGTTTCTGCACCATACAGGAATATTGAGAAGATGTAACATTTTGCCATTCTTAGTTTCAGCCCTGTTGATATTTGTTTTGTTGTTAGTATATTTTTCATGGAATTAAAATTACTTTTTTGCCATACCTATTCTTTTGTTTATTTCAATGTTGCATTTTCCATCACTTGTTATAGTATGACCCAGGTAGTTGTAGCTCTGGACTGTCTCCAGATGTATTCCCTCAACTGTGATATTTAATTGTAGGTCTTGAGATTTTTCTTTGTTCATGATCATAGTTTTAGTCTTTTTGATATTCATTTCTAGTCCATATTTTTTGCTTGTTATGTTTATCACATTAAGCAATTGTTACCCCCTGGAAACAGTCTGCGTCAAACCAGACTGGCTAACAGAAGCTAGGATCGCCGTGTTCCCCGTAGTGGTAGCTGTTACTGATCGATTGCAATACCTCTAGGCTGGACTAGTAATTTCCCAGCATAGCCTGGGATAGTTGAACTCCAACTTCTCCAGTAAGAGCCGGGAATGTCAAGAAAGCCATTACGACCCTCCGCATCAATGAGTGAAAGGGCGCCCTGTCCACATCAACTCGTGGCATTACGTCAACTCAATTCTTGACTTCCTCATTTACATTTCATCGTCCAGTGGGAGTATAGTTTTCTCTCTGCTACTCTTCTGTTGGCCTTTCCCGCTGTTATATTTCATAGTGCTTCTATATTCCGGCTATCCATGTTTCGTGGTTGGAACATAGGTCTACTGAAGGTTTCTTGTATTGTGTGTTAATCTTTCTGCCCTATCACGTGGCCAAACCAATTTATCTGGTGTTTCTTTATGTATTAAATATTAATAATAATAAACAAAGTACCATGCCTGCTGGCGTAGGTGATAATGTCTCTCCACAATTTTTGATCTCGACAGTTATTTATCATTTCTGTTGTTGACCTTCTGCCAAGCCATTCTTTTAAGCTCTCTGCTGTCTTTTCTCTTGGCTTCCCTCTTTCTCTTCGTCCCTCTATTTTCACAGTTGTTACAATATATTCCAGCTGTTCCCTTCTCATTGCCTGGCCAAAAAATGATGAATGTTTTTTCCTAATATTGGATATTGGCTCACTTATTTCTTAGGCCTCATTCATAAGGTTTTCATTACTATTCATAGTTTCCGAAGTATTCTCAACATTCTTCTATACCACCGCAACTGTACAACGTCAATAGATTTTCTTGTCTGTTGTCCTTTTGTCCATGATTCACATCCATAAGACTGATTCTACACAAGATTAAAGAGGATTATGTAGTGGGTTGTAACGTACACTCGGACAAGGTATGGTGACAGCTTTTCAAAAAGGGGACACAACAAAATTATGACGTTCCCACCTACATCCGTGAATGCATCTATTTGTTTCTTCTGATGGCATATAACTGACATCTGTGGGCCTGCTGCACCTTACTTTGCCAACAGGTCTGCCTTCTCGTTTCCTGGTGTTCCACAATGAGATGGGATTCACTGCAGGGCAAAAGAAGCTTTTTGATTTCGTCCCTTTAAGGCGGATTTGTCAGTATGTAGGTACAGGAATGTGATGAACAGCAGGGGAGATAATACGCATACATTTTTACATCCTAAAAAACGTGCATCTAAAAACAATGCTACAGTAAGTGTGAAGTGTAAAAATAACTAGACTTTTCAGCTAAAAACAATGCTACAGTAAGTGTGAAGAATAAAAAGTGACTAGACTTTTCATCTATAACCAATGCTACAGTAAGTGTGAATAATAAAATATGACTAGACTTTTCATCTATAACCAATGCTACAGTAAGTGTGAAGTATAAAATATGACTAGACTTTTCATCTATAACCAATGCTACAGCAAGTGTGAAGTATAAAATATGACTAGACTTTTCATCTATAACCAATTCTAGTATTATTAGGCCCCTTCCGTCTTGTCAGACAGTTTAGTGGAGGCTATTGTGTATTTTTTTTTAGGTTTTGTTTTTGTCGCACAGCTTCTCTCGTGGCTAATTCTACCAATGTTTGACAAACACACACGGCCACAGAATGAAAAAGTCAGGCCCACTGGTCCACAGGGTTTTCCATCCTTTTTCATGAGTCTTTTCTCTTCTAAGTTTTGCCTTAGCACAGTCTCAAATGATGTTATACCGTTCCTTATACATGCTCTCCATGATGTGCGATCACTTGCCAGATGTTCCCAGTCATTATCACATATGGAGAAGTCTTTCAGGGATGATTTACAGATATCTCTATATCGTAGTTTAGGTCTGCCGATTTGTCTTTTTCCGTGTATTAGTTCACCATATAGTATTTGCATAGTAATGCGTTTTCCGTTGGACATGCCCCAGCCATCTTATAGTGCGTTCAGAATCGTTTGCCGAGATGTTATGATTTATAATTCAAAAAGTTCTTGATGATTTCACATGATTTTTGGCATACGGTGTTAAAATGTCCATGTCACGAGAACATATGTGTTACTCGATGTCTAGCTATAACGGTTTTCTTAAAGCGGCGAATTCCTTTGATCTTTGCCCATGTAACTATTATTTTGACCCTAATCAAAATGTTTTACAGTAATCTAGTGCAACGATGACCCATAGGCGTGTCCATAAAATTTTACTTGGTGGCAAGTATACAAATTTTAAATTATATATAGAACTTTTGTTCGTAGAGTCAATTTGATATAGTTCCATGCTCTTGGTGTGAGTTTCCCAAATGTTGTCGCTGCCTTTCAAATACGTACATTTAGTTCCTCATCTAAGGAAAGTGTGGCTGTAATAGTGGATCCAAGATAGCTGAACTTCTGTACTGACTCAAGCAGGCTTCCATTCAAAGTAATGGTTGTTGGTTTGCTTATAACATATTTTTGATTGCTTGGGTGGTCTTGAACAATAAACTGTTTAACAAATCAACTAGGAAATTTTGCAAATCAAACTATTTATCTGTAGACTTAATCAGAGTAATGATCATTCAGAATCAGACGAGTCAAATAGGTCGATTACTGCTTTCGGCTGAACAAACAACAAACCATCCTTTTTCCAATATTCCTCTTCTTGTCGTAACACATGATCCTCACATTTTACCCAGTAGTCTTTATTTATATTTGATAGAGCCTGATTTGTAAGTGTCTCAACATCGCATAATTTGAAAGTTTTATTTGTATATGCTACGTGTCCTTTAACTTTTGCCCAAACTAGTTCTATAGGATTTAAGTGTGCATGATATGGAGGTAGTCTCAAACATCTATGGCCATGTTCTTGAATTAACTTGTCTATTTTAAATATCTTTGTACGTTGTGTCTGTTTTACAAGGCTAAGCAATTCGGGTTTCAAGTAGCTGTCGTTAACTTGTATGTGTTCTTTTATGAGCCACGTTTTGATTGCATCTTTTGTACTTGA